>CAUYRT010015717.1:0-160197 GCA_963574885.1 Lepilemur ruficaudatus | reverse complement strand
AAGTTGACTTATCTTGTTACATTCAAAAACCTACTCTGTCAAAGTAGTCCAGAGAGTACATACATAGTGCTCCAACTGTATCTACGTACAACCAACACTCCATTTTAAGTGTGCAATTAAATGATTTCCAGTGAATTTACCGAGGTGAACAGTTAATCACATGAATCAGTTTTTGAGGAATTCCTTTCCCCTATTGAGACCCCTAATTCCACTCCCCAACTACTTTTCAAGCATATCCCACCCCTCCACAGTGTCCCCCCATGTCGCTCAGACTTGGGTCTACCCCCTACCCCCCAATTCCCCAGTGTTCGCTCCCGCCAATCATTTAATTGTACACTTAAAATGGAGTGTTGGTTGTACGTAGATACAGTTGGAGCAAAAAAAAAAAAGAATTTAGAAAAAATGGATTAAAAATATTAGTCAGAAATATTTTTATAGATATCTCAAAAAGTTGTTTTGCTTCTATGGGTACTTAAATCTTGAGGTTTAGTATTATTAAATATATTAATATATTATATAAAGAACTTCAAAAAGTTCACAGAAAAATGGAATAAAAAGATAAAAATAAAAAATATAACTTTTATTTTCAACATAAGGTTTATTAAGGTCAAGATGCTTTCTTGTAAGCAATGATACTAGCCATTTAGTCCATCCCTAAAGAACTGTCAGTCCTAGAAATTTATCCATGTCAATTTGATTTTTTTTTACATTATTAACTGAGGAAAAATGGTTGCCCTTTACAGATTTTTTTTAAGATCAGGAAACAAGAAGTCAGAATGAGCCAAATCAGGACTGTCAGGTGGATGCCTAAGGACTTCCCATCAGGACTCTAGCAAAATTGCCCTTGTTTGACGAGAGGAATGAGTATGAGCATTTTCCTGGTGAAGTGCTCTTTGGTAAAGCTTTCCAGGGTTATCTTCTGCCACAGCTTTGGCTAACTTTCTCAAAACACTCTCATAATAAGCAGATGTTATCATTCTTTGGCCCTTAACAAAGTCAGCAATCAAATGCCTTGAACATCCCAAAAAAACTGTCACCATGACCTTTGCTCTTAACATTTGTGCTTCTGCTTTAACTGGACCTCCTCCACCTATTGGTAGCCATTGTTTTGATTGTGATTCATCTTCAGGATCACCCTGGTAAAGCCATGTTTCATCTCCTGTTACAACTTTGAAGAAACGCTTTAGGATCTTGATCTCACTTGTTTAAAATTTCCATTGAAAGCTCTGCTCTTGCCTGCAGCTGATCTGGGCACAAAGGTTTTGGCACCCACCAAATAGAAAGTTTGCTCAACTTTAATTTTTCAGTCAGAATTGTGTAAGCTGAACCAGTTGAGCTATTGTTTCTGCTGTTAATTGTCAATCCTCTTCAATTAGGACACAAACAAGATTAATTTTTTCCTCACAAACTGATATGGATGGTTTGCTGCTGCAGGCGTCATCTTCAACATCTTCTTATCCCTTTCTAAAACTAATTTTTCATTTGGAAACTGCTGATTTCTTTGGAGCACTGTCCCCATAAACTTTTTGTAAAGCATCAATGATTTCACCATTCTTTTACTCAACCTTCACCATAAATTTAATGTTTGTTCTTGCTTCAATGTTAGCATGTTGCTTTGATAGGGTCTCTTTTCAAACTGAGTCTTATCGTCCTTAGTACCTCAAACTAGACCCTGTTAAGACATGTCATAACAAGTTAATATAAGTTGATTTTGGTGCAAAAAAATTTTGAAATCCATGCACAGTTTTTTATAATACAAATTTTTCATGAACTTTCTGAAGCCCCCTTGTATTATATTAATTAGTATTTTTCATTAATTTAAAAGCTTTTGGTAAATAATTGCTTTTAAGGTGAAATACTTTATAAAAATTCAAGAAACTATGAAGACTTTGAGAGAGTCCTTTATTAAATATTCTGACATTAAATTTAGCCAAAGTCTATTTGACTATCATATTGAAAGTTACATCAGAACATATATGGACACAAGATTCAAAGCAGGCTTCTGTGTAGAAAGATTAGAACTATGCTACCCTTAAGTTAACTCTCTTCCCTTTCAAAGGCCTTCTCATACCCATAATTAATAATTTGCTCCAAAGATCCATTATATAAAGCTTACCCAAAGGACATCATTTCAAAGGAAACTTATCTTCCATTATAATTTTTAAAATGCCTAGGGTGGGTGGAGGGTCTTCCTTTTCTGAAAGAATATTTGGTTCTCTTTTAAAACCCTACTTTTCCATTTTAGTACTAATGTCAATTACAACCAGGTTCAATTTGTAGAGCTATTACACTGTCCATGGTATAAAAAGAAAGGAAATGGGTACTTAAGAGGATATGACATGGCATTCATAATGGAGTTTGATCTCTGCCAGGTTTAAAAAGTGAAAAAAAATGTTATTTTATTTTAAGTTAATTTCCCATTTTAGATTGCTAGGTTAACAGTTCAGGAAAGAAAATGATTAATATAAGGTAGAAGTTAAAAGACATTTCAGAATATTTTAGTGGAAGAAAAGATTTGATCAGTTTTAGATAGAATGCTTACATGTCTAATCACAAATGGAGGTTTATCTGTTTCTTTTTTGAATTCATAGGGTCCCAGATTTAAATGGGCCAGCCGCCGCCTGGTGTCTTCAGATAGCTCACACATCCGTCTTTTTGTGTAGGGAGATGGAGAGTGTGATTTTGAAGAAATTGTAGGCTGTTCGTAGTTTTTTGCATTTATGCAGTATTTACTTCTCTCAGGTGATTTGGATTTTTTCTTTTGTGATCTTGATGTTCTGCCTTGCAGTCTGCCGTGTGACTTTTCAACTGGAGCCGAATGGTAAATAAATTTATCCTAAACATAAAAAATAAAGATTAACTTGGGCAAAAGAGATTTTTTAAAAAACCCCATTTGGAGGAAAAAAAATGTTTAAGTAACTTAACTAAGACACACAACTCTATCAAAGCCAACTAGATCAGTCCTTCCTATTTTCCTATTTGTGCTGATCCTGGGAGAAGTCAAATACATATTCTCCTAGATAACTCTTTCTACTGTAGTAAGTAAAGCATGTTCTATCAAACTTACTTCTTAAGTCCAACTAACAAGGCCTTTATAAAATTAAAGCCCAATACTTAATCATTTTTCAATATACTAAAAAATTAATGCAAATACTAGTTATCTTTTATATGTAAGTATTCCCATAACTGGCTACATAATTTAAGAGAACTGTATTTAATAATGTTAAAAATATACAGGTCTAATAAGTTTATTATGAAATTTTTATGGAGAAAAACTATAAAAATAAGTTTTGCTCATGTTGATATTATATACATATGTACAACATGAAAATGTGAATTACTTTATACATATATTAATGAAATGTACTATTCGGATTCTATTAATATAAGATTAAGTATTTTAAGGTCCCACTCAAGCTATAATTTTACAATTCAGTGACAGATAATCATGCATCTTAATTCTGGTCCCGTATTTTTATAAAAGTAAGATGTATAAAAGATGTCTAAACTTTAATAACTGGTTCTTATCTTCTAATAAAACTGGCTAGCAGCCTAAAAATTTTCATATTAAATTTTTTTAAAATTGTTATTTATAATTTTGTTGTATTATTAAGATAATATTTTATTCAAATAGTCTCTACTTTATAAATGCCTTCTTAATAGTTGGATTACAAGTAAATAAAATAAGATTTCTTCATGTTTTATCTAGAGTTATAAGAAGCTTTTTAAGTAGAGAAAATAGATTGCTAAGAATCTTTGAATGTCTTCCTAACTTTAATCACTTTTAAAAACCACCAATCCCACCTCCCTTTCCACTTCCTCAACTCTCTTCCCTGTTTGTTAAAGGTATCTAAGTAAATAAAGCACATGTGAATAGAAAGGAAAAGAGTCAAATATTTTTTTAAAGTAGATACATAGGAAACAAATATATTTTCCTAACTAAGAAATATAAGCCTGTGCGTTTCATACAGACCAGTAACATCAGATTATTTCATCTTTCTATCATAGTTTTTGATATGCTCCTAGACCTTCTCCCATCTTGTTCAATGACTTCAACAAGTAATCCAGAATTTTCCTACCTTATCTCATTTCATTATCTCTATGACATCATACTGACTCACAGAAACAAAGAATGTTAGCATCCGAAAGGACCTCTGAGGTTTACTATTAATAATAAAACATTCAAGCAATGAATCTTTCCAAGACCTTGGAATTAGAGTTTCTATTTCTCAGCTTTAATTATCTTTTTCTATTACATCTTGGATTTCATTATTTTCCAGCTCCATTGTATCCCCAACTCTGAAAATACATTGCTGACCAAAATCTCTTTTCTTCAACCTATTTCTTTTACTCTCACTGTTACTTGCCCTCCTTACCTCCTCAGTCCCTAGAGCTCTTTCCCAGAGTCCTTTATACATTTTTAGTATTCTCACCTTCAGACTCAGCAGAACTCATAATCATTCATTTCAGCAATGCTGTAAAATTCCTTCTTATATACTAACCTCTGATTATACCACAACATAACTTACTAACCCCATCTTCTTTCTTTGTTAAATTTTTAAATGCTGCATACTACTAGAGGAAGTTATAAACTATGTAGTAACTACTACAAATGCATACTGTCTAACCCTACTCATTCCTTAATACACTCTGTTTATGCCTACTAAAACTTAAAATAGTGACTGTGTTACATTGTTTATAAAATGGCTGCCATGATTTCCTTTCCTGTATCCACACCAAGGGTAGTTTCTCCACTTACAATGACTATAGGTCTGACCATGTGACTTCCATTGGCCAACAGTACAATAGCACATGTGACACAAGGAGAGACTTAAAAAGTGCCTGTCCTCTTTTATTCCTAAAAACTTTCTTGCCACCAGGAATAAATAAATGAGCTGGAATTATTAGCCTGATAGATGATGAGAGTCTCATGACCATTGTCCTAGCTGAAATCAAGCTCATCACCGGAAATATAAGGTCTATCTCCAACTAAAAGTCTGCCAGCCGCCAGGTATGAGTGAAGCCATCCTAAACCATTCAGCCTTAACCAGCCAGTCCAGACTGAAAGAATCAGTCTACAGGTTGTTAGATCTCTAAAAGCTATGTTTCAGCTTGCATTTAAAAAATAAATAACTACAGCCTGACTCTGAAATACTAAACATCTTGCACAGAATAAGAATGGTCCCCTCAACAATTCTATGACTATATTTTACCTTTCTTAGTTTAAGTCACAGTTAGCATCCTCAGCAAATTTACTTAAAAGCTCATAATGCAGTAAATTAACATTCCACTCCTTCCACAATAGGCCCAATCCTGTCCTGTTTGATTGAGCCCTTTCGGCTTTCTATATGACTGGCTCTTCATCACAGATAGGTCATTGTTACCTGATCACAACGTAACTGCATGAGTGAGACTAGACATTATTACATAACCTGTAGACAAGGTAGCGAGACCATCCTGGTGACTCCATAAGAAGTTAGACCAGAATGGAATATTGGATCCAGATATCCTTGCTTACTAAAGGCAGTTTTCAAAAATATAGAAGGTACTTAGGCTGAAATGTTCAAGCTTCTCTTGATGTGACAGCACCAGTAAGGCCACCAAAATGGGCAACAGTCCCTTGAGGAATTTGAGACACTCAAAAAACTACATTCACTAAACACCAATATCCCAGTCTGAGAAATCTGGACACATTTGCTAAAAAGGTATCCTTTGAACATTTTGCAGAAATCTGTAACTTCTATAAGATTTACAGAAGCCTCCAATCTAGATCTCTGTGGGACTTCTCGATCCCAACATCTTTCTGGCAGCTTCATTTATCTGCATTAAGGGAGAAAAAAGTACATGAAGTAAAAAACAAAACAGAACCAAAAACGACATCTGCTATCATGTGTACCAAGTTTTTCTTCATTCTCACATTTATTATGATATAACCAAACTGTTAAATACCTATATTAGTTGTTTTTACTTAAACTAAAAATTGACCCCACAAAAAGTGAAAACAGCTGCAGCTCAAATAAAAGAATAATGCTTGTCAAATGGCCATAAATATGAACAGATATATTAAACCATCAAATACTTCAAATAAATGATTTTAACCTGAGTGCGGCACTTCCTTGAACTTATCAGACATTCAGTAATAACTGAAGTCGTAGAAAATTCCAGCTTTGGAGCAATTCCCTGAGAAGAAAAAGGAAGGTACTATTAGAGAGTTCCATTTTTAAAGAGATAATTATTAGTAATAAGAATATGACCAAAAGTAATAAACACTTATCAAGGTTCAGCTGCTTCATTTGTTAGTTTGAAATTCTTACTAAAGACCAAAATAACATAGTAAAGCTAAATGCCAGCAAGCAACAGTGTCATTGCTGATGATTCAGTTATGAGTGACTATATTACTTTTAGTGGTTAATACATATTTTTATTTTCAAGTATTTCCCTGTCAAATTGTTTTAAATTTTTAAACTATTATGTTATAGGCATAAATATATGAACATACTTAATAGATGTCAGTTTCTTACTTTTATAACTTAAGACATACTTAACTATATAATCAAGAAATTAGCATGTTAGCTTGATTTAGCCATTCCACAATATATACATGCATATGTATCTCCCTCAAAACATCATGTTGTATGCCATAAATACATATTAATACAACTTGTATTTGTCAATTAAAATTAAAAAAATACTTTGGATAATCTCATGTTAAAAAAAAAAACAAAGCAATAGCATTATTTTTGTTTTTTTTAACATGAGATTATCCAAAGTATTTTTTTTCATCAGGCATCTACCCAAAAGAGCATAAGACATTCTATAATAAAGACATCTGCACCCAAATGTTTACGGCAGCACAATTCACTATCGCTAGGTCGTGGAAACAACCCAAGTGCCCGTCAATTCATCAGTGGATTATTAAAATTTGGTATATGTTTACAATGGAATATTACTCAATTTTAAGAAACGAAAGTGAGCTAGCATCGCTTATATTATCCTGGATACAGCTTGAGCCCATTATTCAAAGTGAGGTGACACAAGACTGGAAGAATGGGCCTCACATGTACTCGCCATTAAATTGGTTCTGACTGATTAACACTACAGTGCTCAAATGGTGGTGGTGTTCACCAGGGATTTGGGGGTTGGGGGGATAGACCCACATCTGAGGGATGCGGTGAGCACTATGAAGGGGAGGGGCATGCTTGAAATGTAGCTGGGGATGGGAATTAGGGGTCTCAATAGGGGGAAGGAAATGTTCTAAAACTGATTTGTGTGAATAGCTGTACAACTTGGTAAATTTACTAATAATCATTTAAATGTACATTTAAAATGAATTATTTGCATGGTATGTAAATTATACTTCAATAAAGTTGTTTTAAAAAAAAAACTTAAATAAAAAAATAAATAAAAACAAGCAAACAAAAAAACACAGCTGCTAGGTATGTAGTTCCTGAAAACAGAATAGGAGTAAGTCTCCAAACATTGTTTCCTGTTACGTAACTTATACTCAGATCTAGGAATGAATCAGGCTCCCATTTCTAACATTTCAATCATCAGCTTGAACACTGAGACAAGTAGAGACAAATGATAAAGTTCAAGGGACAGTTACAAGGTATCTGAGAAAATATATGGAAGCACACAATTGTGCATTCACCAAAACATTAAAGAATCTCATCTGTGTCCAGGGCAGTGGAAATCAGACATTGACCAAGAGGCCTATATTTGGCCTACAAACCCATGCTGTGACCAACTATGTCTGCTTGTTGTAATAGTTATCTATTACTACAAATCATATTACCCTAAAACAGTAGTTTAAAACATCAGTGAACACATTACTATTACAGAGAGTTTCTATGAGTCAGCAATCTGGCACAGGATGAGTTGTGTGTTTCTGGCTTGGAATCTCCCATGAGACTGTGGTCAAGATGTCATTCGGGCGGCAGTCATCTGAAGGTTTGGCTGGGGCTTGAGAATCTGCTTCCCAAGAAGGCTCACTCACATGGCTGTTGGCTGGAAGTCTCAGTTCCTTTTCAGATTTTGGCAAAAATACCCAGCTCCTCATCACATAAGCCTCTCCATAGGGCTGCTGAATGTCCTTGTGACATGGTTGCGCTGGTTTCCTCAAAGTGGGTGATCCAAGAGCAGAGCAAGGAGGAAGCCACAACGATGTAGTCTGAGAACTCTTAACACTGCCACTCCCACCACATTCTACCCTTTCAATGAAGGAGTATCAAAAAATTTGTGCCCAGGTTTAAACCACCACAGTCTGCTCTCTGACCACAGATTACGTGCATTTCTCTCACATATTAAATATACTCATGCTGAGGAAAGGAAAGGAAGGGAAGGGAAAGGGAAAGGGCTAGGGAAAAGAAAGGAGAAAAGGAAAAAGAAAAGGAAAAGGAACAAGGAAAGGTCTCGTCCTTTTATAACTTCAGCTTGAAATCCAGGATGTTAGCATCCAAATCTAATCCCAGTATAGCTAAGGCTCCTCAGGTATAGTTCTTTAAGTACAGCTTCTGGAATATAGTTCCTCATGTTCAGAAGACCTATGAACTAAAGAGACAAGTTATCTGCCTCACACATATCCAATGTATCCATGTGCAGCAATCACTGTAGATAGTCCTGTTCAAAAGGGAGAAAATAGGATAACAATTCTGAAATCCAGCCAGGAAAATGGAAGTTCCTTGATTAGGACTTAGTCCTGTTCCTGCTCAGAAATAACTGTCAACGGTTCTTGTCCCCACATTCTGGGCTCTTGCTTCCCATCCTTTGAATCATAATGCCTTTGCAATGAGAGGTAGGCTGTTTGTAGCTGCATAGTGTTCTGAGCTCGGGTTCTGTCCATAGAATTTTGATGGTCCCAAAGCCTTTTCATTTTGTAATGTCTCCATTTCAGACTAAGCTGGTGGTGCTTCTGTCAATATAATACTCTTAAAATTGTTTTGGTTCTCATACGAATCTTACTGGAGTTCACTCCATGAGACAAAAGACACACTCTATATTAGGCTTCTGCTGAGATTGCTGAAAGACAATACACTTAAGCATCTCAGAAAACCTATTTGATTAAATGATTTTCTAAAGCAACATGTTGGATCTCGCTGAGGTTTTAATGGAGGATTTTACAGTCACACCCTCAGTTTTACCATTTTCAGAACCACCCTGAAATGCTTTTTCACTCATAAGTCATTTCTGTAATTTAAGTGTTGTCTGTCATTGGGAAAGGCTGGGAATCATCAGAAGCACAATGTTCTGACTCCTTTTTGTTTAACAGCCTTTCCTTTTGCTTCTCTCTCTCCTCTCATATTGTGCTAGAAACAGAAAAAAAAGAAACCAGGCAGCCCCTCTAACACTGTCTGAAAGCCTCCTTAGACAGACCACCACTTCATTAGGTATCTTTTCTAATTCCACATTACTGCAGGTGACTATGTTATTAGACTTTCTGCCATTACATAACAAGGATCCTCTTTTCTGTTAGTTTCCAGTAACATTTACCTCGCTTCCCTGCAAACACTCATCTGACAGTTTCTTCAAGGATCTTTAAGCTTTCACAAACACTCCAGCAAAGTCCTTCCAGCTTCTACCCTCTCCATAGAGCTGCTTGAGTGTCTTCACACATCTCAGTTGGTTTCCACCAGAGTGAGTGATCCAAGAGTGAGAGCAAGGAGGAAGCGCCCAGTGGTTTTCATTTCTGGTCTCAACACTTCGCCATATTGTATCTGTTAGCGTCACTACGTACAGTGACTTAATAGGAGTGGAACGACCTCTGCCTTTAGAAGAAAGGAGTATCGAAGAATTTCTGGACATATTTTATAACTAGCACAGCCTGGACTGCAACCTATCACTTTACCCCTCCATATATATTGCTGGTCATGTAGTAAGCACTCAATTAACATTTTTAGACATTATTTTTACTGACCTTTCAAACCCATCTGTTCAGTCAGGGTTATACAGATAAATAAAATTAATAGGATATATAGAGAGAACGAGATTTATTTTAAGTAACTAGTTCAGAAAACCATGGGAGATGGCAAGTCCAAAATCTATAGGGCACCCTGGCGCACTGAAAACTCAGGAAAAAGTTGATGTGCAATCTTGAGCATGAAGGCTATAGTGCACACTGGCAGACTAGAAACTGAGACAGGATTTGTTACATTCTTGAGGCAGAATTCCTTCTTCATAAGAAAACCTCAGTTTTTGCTCTTCAAATCTTCAACTGATTGGATGAGGCCCAACCAAACTGTCAAGTCTCCTTTGTTTAAAGTCAATCAATTGTAAATATTAATCACATCTATCAAATACCTTTATAGTAACATTTAATGTTTGATCAAATAACTGAGTACCATAACCCAGCCAAATTGACAGATAAAATTAATCATCACACCATCTCAAATGTCTGTTCTCTATGAATAAAATAAGATGCAATTCATTCATTCAATTCAGTCAAGAGGCACTTATTAAGTACCTACTCCATGCAAGGTACTATGCAAACAGTGAAATTCAAAGATGAGAAAGTCACGGATTCCATTTTTATGGAGCTCACAGGCTAGGGGAGGAGATATCATTATCATCATTACCATCCCATCATCAGCACTGTGATACCAGCAGCTATCACCGTATCACTAACATACATCGAGTGTTTTCTATGTGCCAGGTACTGCTATAACCATTTACATGGTTACATTAATCCACCCAACAACCCTATGATATCTCCATGGTGTAGTGCTTTGCCCAAGGTTAATCAGTTAGTCTGTGAAAGTGCCAGGATTTAATCCCAGATGTAGTTTGAATCTTTGACACAATGACAGGTTCAGGAGGACAGCCTCGGACTCACAGATGATTATGTAGCATCACAAGAATTATGAGGAAGGATGCATTGTTGCCCACGAGGGCAGCAAATTACTGATTGGAACACTTTTCCCATTCATGTTTAAATATAATTATTGATAATATGGCTGGATATACATCTGCCATTTTGCTATTCAGTTTATATGTATCCCATGTCTTTTATTCTTCTGTTCTTTTTAGGAGTCTCACTGGCATATGCATAGATAAGTGGTCGTGAAATGAACCCATAAGGTTCTACCTCTACTGATTATCTGTGTGTGGGTTAGGGAATGCATTCAAAGCTATTGCTGGTCTCCAGTCTCCCTTGGCTTTCACTCTTTGCTGGGTTCTCACTGTCTCCCCTGGACATGACATGCACAGTTTCATATGCCAAGATGGGTGGGGAGCTTATCTCAGCCCTTTTATTGTTCCCCTAATTCCAGGATCTCCCTGTCAACTTTTTGGCAGGTGTGCTGCTTTCCCCAGTTAGAACTGCAATCAGCCTAGCAAAGCTGTGGGGTTTTTGCATCGCTTCCAATTGAATCCACCATATTTAGCTGGCAAAGTCACACTATTTGTTCCACTGCCCCAAATTGATCTTAGCAATGTCTGGTGGCAAAGCTGCTAATTTTTGAGTCTAGCCCCAGGCTGGTGAAGCTATAGTCCTCACTGACCAAGCAGGCTATGGCAGCATCCCAGGCAAGAAGGCCACATACTCCTGCCGTTTCTGCTCAAAGCTTTAGCTGTTTTTCAAGCACAAAACCTTTTTCATTTGTTTTGTCTTACTTATCAGTTTCCAGTGCACTGAAGTTGCTATTTATGACAATTTTGTCCAGTTTTATACTCATTTTGTTGGAAGAAATAATTGCCAACCTCTTCAAACTGCCATTCTTAGAAGTACTAATTTTTATGTATTTTTTGCCTTAGTAATCTGACATCTTCCAAATATATGCAAAAGTAACTTAAATGATGAATGATAAATCCTTCTTAATGGTCCATACTCTTGAGTTTATATTTCCATCTTGGTATAACACAGAATTTTAAATTACTTTAAAGAGATGATAATTTTAAAATACGATTTTTTTTTCATAGCATGTTTCCACACTATTTTTAAAATACTCTGAAGACCTTTATAGTACAGAAGCTGGCTAATGGACAGTGAATATATCCCAAAGGAGAAATATTTTCACAAACTTGCTGATCAACTTTTTTATGTTCAATAGGTAAAGTTGCTATTTCTTTGGATAGAGCACATTATAAAACCAGAGCTACAGGAGAAATTACTTAATTCATTATATTTGTTCATATATCAACCAACCCACTGTCCTTAATCTGACTACTCTAACATTTCATAAAATTAGTAAAAAAAAAAAAAAAGTTAGTCTAAATAATTTCAAGCTAGCCAATTTTTGCTTTTCCTCCTTTGAAACAGCATGGGCTTCTCACAGTTTCTCTGCATGGAAGACTTACTTTCAGGGATAAAAATATTTTTAAATTACCCAACGGAAATTGAAGGAAGTTGTAGGAAAAGGTGGAGCTGACATTCAATGCAGCTTTTAATTTTAGGTATATGAATATATATTTCCATTCCATGAACATTTTATAATTAATCCATCCAAACTCTACTACTGGACATTTTACTATTTTCCATTTTTCACTATTCTGAACAATACTAAGAAGGCTATTAGTACACCAAAGAAATACATCTCTAAGATACTTACCTAGAAGATCATATGCCATGAGAATCTTTGCCTTTACTAGATCTTTCTGAATTGTGATTGTTCCAATCTACATGGCATAGCAGTATATGAGAGTTTCCGATTTTTTACACTTTTGATAGTAAATAAATTTTGCCCATCTTATAGCTATAAAATGAAATCATCTGGCAGTTTTAATTTGGATTTCCTTAAATGTTACTAAGATTGAGTATCTTTTCAAATGTTTGTCATCATTCCTTAGAGAGAAAAAGAGAAGAAAGAGAAAGAGAGATAGAGGAGATAGGAATTGGGTGAGGGACAGAAAGAAGGAGAAGAGGGAGATTTGAAGAATATAAGGCAAAATAACACTTTTTAATTTTGGACGGTACATGCATGGGTTTTGTTGAATTATTTTCATTTAGATTTCAGTATGTAAAATAACATAATTTTATAAAACAAGTAAGTTTCAAACCAAATTAAACTTTGAATTAGTTCTTCACATTTAAGCTGTTGAGAGGTATGTGGTGATTTCTGACAATGATCCTCCACCAAAAATTGATTCAGAAAATAGTAAACACTTACTCGAAGGCCAGAAATCCTCCTCATGGTAACTTGGCGGTTTGAATCATGGTGTCCAGAAATTTGGTTTGGACCCGGGAACATGAAGTCTCGTGTATTTTCATCGTATGTAGACAGGGTTTCACCCACTACAAGAAAGATATCCTATGATTCAAATTATGACAAAATATTCTCTTTAGAAACAAAATCATCAAGTATGAAATATTTATTGCCTGATGCCTTATTAAAATACCTGCTTCAGGTCATGTTTATTTTCTAGGAAAGGAAAATTAAAATAAAGATATGTTAAATGGATTAACACATTTCGTTTTTCAGAAATATACTACATATACTACGTCTTCCCTCTTTTGGAAAAAGGGATATTCATGTAAACTCAGTGAGAACCTATGAGTTCCCAGAAAAAAAAAGTTCCTTAAAAATATGAAGTTGGGATGAGACTTACACAATTACCATCTCCACAACTTTTTTCTCTCCACCATTTTTATCTACCTACCATTATAAGATATTAGATTAAATGATGAAGATAATTGAGACATTTTCTAGAATTTGTAGCTATCTGAATTAGGTATACAAGTAATATTTAGAATTTTCAGATTACTAGCATTTAATAAAATATAGCTTCCACTTTTCACATAAAATAAAAATGTAAGACAGATATCTTCTATAATAACAGAAATCAATATCAGAAATAAAACTAGCCTCTATATTTCAACTCTACCTTCTCCCCCTGAAGAGGTATTATAAATAAGATTCTATAATAGTCAACATGCAAAATCAAAGATAATTAATTATCAATAAAAAGTATATAGTTTTAAAAAAATCACAAAAACTTAAAAGTGAATTTTTATGACTGTCAAAAACATCCTAGAATAACAGGTTATTTTCCAACTTTCAATTATTACAATTATTTAATTTTAGAACAATGTGTTCAAGTGCTATTTATGCCAATCTTTTGTATATATTATTCTGAAGTTTTACACATAGCGGACTAACGGCAGAAACTCAAAATTGTTCTAAATTTGGGAAGAGGAGTAAAAGACGAGATTGTTTTTAAAAACACTTCATTGAAATGAGTTCCCATGTCAATGACTTTATCAATATATAGTACAGTACCTGGTGGAACTAGTTGTATCAACTCGAACACTGCTGTATCATCTGAAAATTTAAAGAAAAATTTCCTTAAATAAACAAATTAATGCTCTGAGATTCTCTCCTCCGCATGGTCCATCCTATTCTTAAGACTTTCCACTGAGTTTTGGAGCTCCTCGAATGTTTTCTTCATTGCTTGGTAAATTTACTAAAAATCATTTAATTGTTCACTTAAAATGGAGTAATGGCATGGAATGTAAATTATACTTCAATAAATTTATCAAAAAAATAAATTAATAACAAACAAAAATTAGTTATTTAATCACATGAGTATCTAAAAACCAAAGTAATCACTAGGTAGACTACATATATGTTTATATCTTAGTATAGTATGTATATTTTTATAAATACAAATTATGCAATGCATATAGCTAGGTACAGTTGACCCTTGAACAATGCAGGGGTTGGGACGTCAATCCCTGGCACAGTAAAAAATCACATATAACTTTGGTCTCCCCAAACATTTAACTATTAATAGCCTACTATTGATGGGAAGTATTACCAATAACATAAATGGTCAATTAACATATATTTTGATGTGTATTACATATATCTCTGTATGTGATACGTATATGGATCTTAGAAAGCTGTAATGATTAACTGTGCATTATCAGCCCACTAATAGAAATTTAGAATAATGAAACAGATATAATGGGGGTAAAAGAGGATGGGAGAGTAAAGAGAGAAAGGATGAGGGCGAAAATATATTAACGGGGAACAGATTTCTGCTTCTATAATGGCAATATACAAAATGCAGATCATTCCATTCTAATGAAAAGACTAAGAAAATCTGGACAAATTATTTTTTTCAAATATGGCTGTATGCACAAAGAAACTAACAAGGAAGTGATGAATTACAGAGCTAAGATCTGGGAGAAGAAGGAAAAGCCAGGGAGATGAGCCAGACACTGGAGCTGTTTTCTCCCTAAGAGCATCAGCTAATTCTAGAAAAGGCAAATGAAAGACCTTAGCTTAGCTGAGATTTTTACAGTCTCATAGACTTTGAAGCAAAATATGACTGCATGGTCTACCAAGAAGGGAAAGTCTTTGCAAAGTTTCCTCACTTTGGATAGGGCCCCCGAAAGACATTATCATAACAGTAAGGATGAACTGAGAAGAACCTGGTCCTTATAAAACGTGAAATCCAGCTTCAAATCATCTCAATCTCTCCCATTAGATTGACATGATCAAGGATTGCCAGTCCTACTAGCAGCCTACAGAAGACAAATAAAAAGCAAACATAAAGGAGAGAAAGATAGTAAAATGCTATTCCTCTAATTATTTCTATAATTTTTCATACACAATGTTGAGTACTCAAAATTAACTAAGATTGATACAATTATTTTGGGAAAACTCTTCACAAGTATCAACTAAAACCAGGTACACATCTACCCTATGATCCAGAAATTCTACTCCTAAGAATATACCAAGAGAACTGAGTCTGACCATACCACCCTGAACACATCTCACCTTGTCTCACCTCCAAAGCTAAGCAGAGTCAAGCCTGGTTAGCACTTGGATGGAAAAACTGAGTATATATGTTTACCCAAAGATATTTGTAAAAATATTCACAATAGTTTTATTCATAATAATCCAAAATTAAAAATAACCCTTCTTAATAGAAAAATGACTTGTAGTATATTCATACAATGGAATACTAAAGAGCAATAAAAAGACACAACATAGATGACTCTCACAGACATTAGTTTTAGTATAAAAAATTCAAAGAAATACATATTATGTGATTTCACTTACATGAAGTCCAAGAATAGATGAAATTAATCAATGCTGATAAAAGTCAGAATGGTAATTATCTTGGGGGGAGGTATTGACTGGTCAGGGCACAAAGGAACCATTATGGATGCTGGAAATGTTTTATATTTAGATGAGTGGTGGCTACATGGTTATACACAACAAGAGTCACTGAAATGTACTTGTAAGATTAAGATTAGTACCCTTGAGACACTTTATTATGCAAAGAATAGCTAAGGCAATCTTCAAAAACAACAAACCTTTATGGACTTAAACTACCAGATAGCAAAACTTAAGCTATAGTAATTAAGAAAACATAATATTTACGTAAGGAGGGACAAATAGACCCATGAAACAGAACAGAATCTAGAAAAAAATCGACATGTAGGTAGGCACTTAATTTATGACAAAGTAAATACAACAAAGCAATGAGAGTAAGTATTTCCCATAAATGGTATTGCTCAATTAGATATGCATATGAATAAGACAGAAATTTTATCCCTACTTCATACCATACATAAAAATAAAATCCAGGTGGACTATAAATCAAAATGTAAAAGGAAAAGGAATAATGCTTCTTGACGATTATCTAGAATATTTTCATAACTTGGGGTAGGCAAAGATTTCTTAAGAATGATAATAAAAGCACTAAGCACAAAGGAAAAGATTAATAAAACTACATTAATAAGTTGAATCATATTAAAAATAACTTGTCCATCAAAAGAGTAAAAACCACTAGTGGATTAAAAATGCAAGCCACAGAGTGGGAAAAGATACTTGCAACATATAACTGACAAAGGGCTTGTAACTAGAAAATGTAAGGAATTCCTACAAATTATTAAGAAAGGAACAAACAACCCAAATAGAAAAATGGGCAAAAGATGGGCACTTCACAAGCAGAAGGAAGTAAGGGAGCATCTAAAGGACCTAGGAGGAGAATCTCTATATAGCCAATATGCACACACTAGGAAGCACAGTAGATTGGAGAAAAATTAGCTGAAAGTAGGAGGAGGGGGTTTACTCATTCCAATAGCAAGTGAGTTCAAATGATTTACAATGAAGTGTGAAGATGGGTTCCTATGCAGAATCGAACCCAGGAGACTAGGTGGAACTATAAGGAATAGAATAAAAATTGAGCAGGACAAAAAATAAATAAATAAATAAAAACTCCAGGGAAAAAAATGGACAAATAAAAGTGAAATGGAACAGAGGCAGAAAATCCCAGAAAGCAAGCAACCACACTTTGAACAAGGCACAAAGGAGTTCTTCGAAGTTAAAAAGTTACCCTGAATCACTCTTTCTTCTAAAGATCAGAAAAAAAACTGAATTAATTTAAATTTAATTTTGAAAATGAGCAAAGAAAAGGATTAAGGTCAAATCTCATACTAAGTTCTTGTTTATAAAAAAATAATAATAAGCAAAATATCTTTAAAAACCCTATAATGACAGCAGCCAAAAGACATGCTAGCAAAATAGAACAAAATCACAATCTACTGGAAAATTAAGAAAGTAATACAAGATACTGAAAAACTACATAAATCAAAACTAGAAAAACACAGAAGTGAGATGGTATAAATCAGGAAACAAGTACAAATAAAGGAAGTCATTTCAAAAATGAATGTAAATTTAAAGAAACAAAAAAGTAAATAATACAACAGATAATGCCTTAAAAGAAACAGAAGAACAAAAAAAGAGACTTTTTTTTAAACAAAATAAGCAAACAAAAAAAGATTTTAAAATGGAGATATAGTTAACAGATACTAAACAGGCAAAACAGATACAAAATACTATAATAGTAGTTCCTGATAAAGACAACTAAGGCAAAGGAAGAAAATAAATTTTAAACACCACAGTTCAGGAAACTGCTAAAATGTGAAAAAAAGGTTAGAAACTACAAATGAAAGACAACACATTATACCTAGAATACCAAGCCATAAAAAACAACTTCAGGACATAGCCTAGTAAAATTACCATACTTTAAAAATAAGTAAAAAGCATTTTAGGCACTTAGGCAGGAAAAAAAGTGATTTGTAACATTAAACTTTGAAAACATGATTTAAACAATTGAGGGAAGACTTGGGTTAAGCTAAGCAAAAACAAAAATAAACTATAAAACTATACAAAGGAGAGAAAATAATTACTAGTTCAAGCAAAAGTCTTTTAAGAAAAATAACCACAGTTATTGTATATGTGCTATATACACCACACGGCTCAGCTACAAATACTTTTTACATAGCTATGACAATACAAACCAAAATTGTGATATACCTATGTCTGGAGGATTGAAAGATACAAAATGGATATGCATATGTTTTGAAGGCAAGCAGAGAATGTGTGAAAAGAATTTAAATCATCAGTTTCCACAATGCAAAGTAGAATATCTAAAACTAAAATCAAAATATTGCAAATTTAAGTATGTTATACATATGAAGGTAAATACAAAGAAAAACAATTGATAAAAAGAATGAAAATTAGTCTCTAGGGGAGTAGGAAATGATGGGGGAGAGGGATGTTATAGGACTTCTGTTTCCTGTAATAAGCCTGTAGACTATACATAATAACTGATTTAAAGAACAATAACCTAATTTTATGATTGATTAAAAATAACAATATAATTTTGATATAAGTAAAACCAAATTTAAAAAGTTAAAACAGTTGACCCTTGAATAACAAGGGGGCTGGGGCACTAAACCCCCACAGTTGAAAATCTGCATATAATTTTTGACTCCCCCCAAATTTAACTACTAATAGCCTACTGTTAATAAGAAGCGTCACTGATAACATAGTCTATTAATACATATTTTGTATATGTATCATATACTGTATTCTTATAACTAAGCTAGAGAAAAGGAAATGTTATTAACAAAATCGTAAGAAAGAAAAAAATATATTTACTATTCCATTAAGTGGAAGTGGATCATTATAAAGGTCTCCATCTTCATTGTCTTCATGTTGAGCAGGCTGAGGAGGGAGTGGAGGGGTTGGTCTTGCTGTCTCAGGGGTGGCAGAGGCAAAAGAAAATCCACATATAAGTGGACTCATGAAGTTCAAACCCATGCTATTCAAAGGTCAACTGTATATGTATATATGTACACATACATATATGTATGTGTGTATATATAATACGGTCTGAGAGCAATTCCAACAAAATAATAAAGTTAATGCAGAAAATAAGAAAATAAAGAAAAGTAAAAGGCTAAGAATAAAGCCAAGGAAGGAAACAGCCCTTTTATAATCAATCTGAATAAAACAGTAGTACATCACACCAGCCAGAATCATTCTGGAATGAGCCAAACACATAAGCAGAACATAGCCAATAAAATATTCATCAAAATACAATATGGGAGCCTGTTCCTCCATTCTTGTGATAACCTCACTTCGCCATCAAATTAGTACTAACTGATCAACACTATGGTGCTTACATGGTAGTAATATTTTTCAGGGATTGGGGGTTTGGGGATGGGGTAAACTCACAACTAATGGACGTGGTGAGTGTTGTAGGGGGGAAAAGGCACACCTCAAATCATGGTTTGGGTGTGGCAAAGTCATAACATGTAACCAAAATGTTTGTACCCCCATAATATCCTGAAATAAAAAAATATATATACAAAAAATATGAGATGGGTATTCAATATCATCAAGTATTATTGCTGAGAATGTAAAATGAAACAAAAAATAAATGTAGCTATTAAAATACATTTCCAAATATAACTGGTTTTTAATTCCAATGAATTTGCTAAAGGTAAACTTAAAGTATCAACGGTCTCAGAAGGAATATGAAGTTTTTAAAAAACAGTTTAAATAGAAAACAAATTTAAGATTTGTATTGATATATTATAATATATATACCTTCTGAATCTACCATCAGCAAAATGAGTAACTGTCACACAAAGTGAAGTAATGAACTAAAACTAACTAAACAGTACAGGCTGCACTGATACTGAAACTTCTCAGCTATAACGGGCCTGAAAACTAATTGCTTGAGTTTGTTTAGCTTATATTTTATCATTAAAACACAGATTAGAAGGGGGAAAGGGAGGAAATCTCTCTCCAAAATTAAAAAAAAAAAAAAGATTAACTTCTACCAAGAAAAATTATTTCCTAGTTTTTATAAGTAATTTTTTACTCCTTTATATTTAAAAAACATACATATTTTGGCAAAAGTACTTCAAAGAAAGTATGATCCTGGGAAAACAGCAGAATAGGAAGGACCAGGAATCTGTCTCCACCTAGACAACAATTACACCGGCAGAATTTGTTTGATGTAACTATTTTAGAACATTGGAGTCTATCGAAGGCTTGCAACTTCCATGGGAAGACTTGAACTATTAATATAAATTGAAGTCACTTTCAGCTTTTAGCACAGTGGCAGCTACCCATCCCTCAACCCCCAACCCATGGTAGGCAGATGTGCATCCTTTCTAAGAGCAACCCGTAAGCAGCTTGCCAGGTTGGGCAGAAAAGGATCCAGTCCTCCAAATATCAGAGATCTGTGCTCTGATCCCAGAGCTTCTGATTCCTGCTTCTGATCACAGAGGTGCAGAAAGAGGCTTGTGGCCCTTGTCCTTGAACCTCATGCCATTATTGCCAGTCCCTCCCACTCAGTCTGAAGTGATTTCAGGAATTTAAAGGGCCAAGATCCTTTGTTTCCTCTTCATTTTTTTTTCTTTTTCCCCATTTGGGAGCCTTGAAGAATAGCACATTCAAAACCAACTGCATATATAGAGAAAAATATAAGGTAACCACACATGCCCAGGGAAAGGCTCAGAAAATACCTTAAAAGGACTTTAAGTTTACACCTCAGGTTGATCTTCAACTCACAGGACAGCCTATAATAATCAAAACAAAAACAAAAGCCAAAAAAAAAAAATAATAACAAAAAACAGCAAAATCCAGGGAAAAGAGAGAATTTGGCTTCAAGAGTTACCATATTGGCTGGGCATGGTGGCTCATGGCTGTAATCCTAGCACTCTGGGAGGCCGAGGCAGGAGGATAGCTCGAGGTCAGGAGTTTGAGACCAGCCTGAGTAACAGTGAGACCCCATCTCTACTAAAAATAGAAAGAAATTGGCTGGACAACTAAAAATATATAGAAAAAATTAGCCAGGCATGATGGTGCATGCCTGTAGTCCCAGCTACTTGGGAGGTTGAGGCAGGATTGCTTAAGCTTAGGAGTTTGAGGTTGCCGTGAGCTAGGCTGATGCCATGGCCTTCTAGTCTGGGCAAAAGAGCAAGGCACTGTCTCAAAAAAAAAAAAAAAGTTACCATATTATTATTATTATTATACCACATTGAACTGGACTGTTCAAATGTCTAGTTTTCAACAAAAAATCATAAGGCACATAAAGAAATAGAAAACTATGCCCCAAAGGGAAAAAATTAATCAACAGAAACTGTTCCTAGAAAAGACATTATGGCAGATAAACTAGACAAAGACTTTAAAACAACTTTCTTAGAGATGCTCAAAAGAACAATGCATAAAGGAAGATAGGAAGAAAGATCAACAAAATTGGCAAACATTTTCAGAAATGAAAATAGGGACATTACTATTGATTATACAGAACTAAAAAGGATTATAGGAGCGTACATGAACATATGCACACAAACAAACAGAATATCCTCCATGAAATGGACAAATTCCTACAAAAACAAATCTTACCAAGACTAAACCATGAAGAAACAGAAAACCTGAATACATTTATAACTAGTAAAAAGATAAAATCAGTAATTGAAATCTCCCAACAGCAACAACAACCAAAAAAACCCTGGAACTGACAGCTTCACAAGTGAATTCCACCAAACATTTAAAAGAAGAACCATACCAATGCTTCTCAAACTTTTCCAAAAAATTAAAGAGGAGAAAACACTTTGTAACTCATTCTATGAAAAAAGCATTACTCTGATAATAAAGCCAAACAAAGACACTACAAAAAAACTATAGATCATTATCGCAAACATCAATGCAAAAATACTCAACAAAATACTAGCAAACCAAATGTAGCAGCACGTTAAAAGGATTATATATCATACTCAAATAGGATTTATCCCTGGAATGCAAGGATGGCTCAGCATATGAAATACAATCAATGTAATTATACCTCATTAAAAAAATGAAGCTAAAAAAACATGTGATCATCTCAATTGATGCAGAAAAAGCATATGACAAAATTCAACACCCTTTTGTGATAAAAACACTGATCAAACTAGGAACAGAAGGAAACTACCTTAACACAATAAAAGTTATATATGAAAATCTATAACAAACATAATACTCAATGGTAAAAGACTGAAAGCTTTACCTTTACCTCTAATATCAGGAACAAGACAAAGATGCCTACTCTCACCACATTTATTCAACATAGTACTGCAAGTCCCAGCCAGAACATTTAAGCAAGAAAAAGAAATAAAAGCCATCCAAATGAGAAAGGAAGGAGTAAAATTATCTCTGTTCACAGATGATATGAACTTACGTGTAAAAATCCTTAAGAATTTCACAAAACTGTTAGAGCTAATAAATGAATTCAGCAAAGTAGCAACATACAATACACAACAGTCAACTTGCAACAATGAGCTGAATTTCTATGCAGTAACAATGAACAATCTGAAAAGGAAATTAAGAAAATTCCATACAATAGCATAAAAAGAATAAAATACACTGTCATAAACTTAACCAAGGAGATGAAAAACTTATATACTGAAAACTACAAAACTTTGCTGAAAGCAATTAAAGAACATATAAATAATTAGGAACACATCTTCTGTTCATGGAGCGAAAGGCTTAAGATGTTAATACCACCAAAATGATCTACAGAGTCAATGCAATCCCTATCAAAATCCCAATAATGTTTATTTGCAGAAATAGAAAAATCCATCCTAAAATTCATATGGAAACTCAAGAGACTCTGAATAGCCAAAACGACCCTGAAAAAGAAGAACAAAGCTGGAAGACTCACACTTCAAAACTTTCTACAAAGCTATAGTAATCAAAACAGAGGTATACTGGCATAAAGACAGACATATAGACCAATGGAATAAAGAGTCCAGAAATAAATCCTTGTATATATAGCCAAATGATTTTTGATTTTTGATAATAGTGCCAAGACCATTCAAGGTCTTGAAGAAAGTACAGTCTTCAACAAATGGTTCTAGGAAAACTGGATATCCACATGCAAAAGAATGAATTGACCCTTACATAACAATATATTAAAAAATTAATTTAAAATTATCTTACATTAAATGTAAGAATGAATGACCCTTACATAACAATATATTAAAAAATTAATTTAAAATGGTCTTAAATTAAATGTAAGACCTACAACTACAAAATTCCTAGAAGGAATCATACAACAAAAGCTCATGACATTGGATTTTGCAATGATTTCTTGGATAGGACAACAGAAGCACACGGCAGTAAGAAAAAAATAAATTGAACTCTATGAAAATTAAAAAATGTTGTGCATACAAAGGCAATATCAACAGGGTAAAAACGTAACCAACAAAATGGGAGAACGTTTGTAAATGATATATGATAACTGATTAATATATAGAAATATATAGAATATATTTAAAACTCAACCACAAAAAAATTCAAAAACGAGTAAAAGACTTGAATAGACATTTCTCCAAAGAAGATACACAAATGGCTAATAAGCACAAGAAAAGATGCTCAAGATCACGAATCATTACGAAAATGCTGTTTAAAACTAAAATGAGATACCACCTCACATTCATTAGGATAACTACTATCAAAAAGAGAAAATAACAAATGTTAGGATGTGGAGAAATTGGAACCCTTGTGTAGTTGATGAGAATGTAAAATGGTAAACCTGCTATGGAAAACAATATGGCAATTTCTCAAAAAATTAAAAATAGAATTACTATATTATGCAGTAATTCCATGTCTAAGTATCTACTCAAATTAATTGAAAGTAGGAATGCACACAGCTATTTTTACAGCCATGTTCATAGCAGTTTTACTCACCATAGTTAAAAGGTGGAAGCAACCCAAGGTCCTTTGACAGATGAAGGGACAGGCAAAATGTGGTGTATACATACAATGGAATATTATTCATCCTTAAAAAGGAAGGAAATTCTGAGATATGCTACACATAGATGAACTTGACATGCTATTTGAAATGTGCTAGTCAAAAAAAAAAAGAATACATGTACTTGCTTCAGCAGCATATATATAAAGACAGTATGATTCCACTTATTTGAGATACGCTGAGCACTCAAAATCACAGACAGAAAATAGAATGGTGGTTGCCAGGGACTAGACGGAGTGGGAAATGGGGTGTTATTGTTTAACAGGTATAGAGTTTCAGTTTTACTAGATGAAAAGAGTTATGGAGATGCATAGTAGTGATGGTGGCATGTTATATTAATAAATGTATTTAATACCACTGAACTGTGCACTTAAAATGATTAAGATGGTAAATTTTATGTTATGTATATTTTTATCATAATAAAAAATACTTCAGGGAGAAAAATCTTTAAATTATTAAAGGAAAAGCTTTATAGAGAACTAATGCTGCTGAAATCCAAATAGTAAGTTAATGTAAACTACATCTACTGGAACATACAGTATAATTAATCTTACTGTTCAACTGTCCTTTATCTTATAACTAAAGATAATTTTCCTTCTTCTTCTGTAAAAGCTCTCATTTTCACATGTACTTTTAGTGTGAGTTACAAATTAAATATACTATAACACCCCAGAAATCTTACTCACATATAGTAAATCAAAAAGCTACAGTAAATACCATAAGAGAAAGTGTCAGACTACTATTAACCCTCTGTACCAGCAAGAACAACTGCTATAATTATTTTTTCTAAATGCCTATTTACCTGACCTAATTATAAAGATAAATTGGCTGGAATACATTTGCTATTGTGGATTTAAAATATGAATCTTTAGTCCTATCCTACAAGCTCTTCTGAGGATTAAGTCAGGGATACTGTCATTCACAGTCTTTAAAGGATTTATTCTCAGCCTTCAAATCTTCACCTGAAAGCCTCTTAAATATCCCAGACACCAGATAAGTGTTATTTTCTAGAAGCTGAGAATCTGAGGCTCTAATGAAACTGCTACTTTTCCCTATAGGCAAGGGAACTCAATAGGGACACCTAGAAATCTACTGCAATATAAATGAAGATCATGTCTTCTCATTTTCCAGCTGTTGAAGGAAATGAGGCCAGAACAGGTATTCTATTATAAATTCTCAAATACAAAATATATTTCCTAACCAAAGGACTATAACACTACAAACTATCTCAATAGGATAGTTCTAGTAGTCATAATAATAGTAATGAGGGGCAGTTATATAATACATTTATGGTTTTTTTTATTTAACTCCTTGGATATCAAATACTACTATGTGTCAGGTACTGCTATATGCACTATAGATACAGCAATGAACAAAACAAGAAAAGTCTCTTCTCTTATAAAATGATCATTCTAGTGAGACAGAAAATAAAAAATAAATAACATATCAATGCTAGAAAGAAAAACAGGAGGACTATTCATCCCTTTTTTCCCTGAGAAGTATCCTTTTTTTTTTTTTCTTGAGACAGAGTCTCACTCTGTTGCCCTGGCTAGAGTGCCGTGGCGTCAGCCTAGCTCACAGCAACCTCAAATTCCTGGGCTCAGGCAACCCTTCTGCCTCAGCCTCCCAAGTAGCTGGGACTACAGGCATGTGCCACCATGCCCGGCTAATTTATTTTTTTATATATATATTCTTAGTTGTCCAATTAATTTCTTTCTATTTTTAGTAGAGACGGGGTCTCACTCTTGCTCAGGCTGGTTTCGAACTCCTGACCTTGAGTGATATACCCGTCTCGGCCTCCCAGAGTGCTAGGATTACAGGCGTGAGCCACCGCGCCCAGCCCAGAAGTATCCTTTTTCACACCTTTTGTTTTGGCAGAAATATTAATAGCATACCTTTTTATTCTCAAAATATTCTGGGGTAGAAGATACAATTCTAAAGACAATGGGACAGAGATCGAGATACTGACCGAAGGCAGGGTGCTATTGCACATATGTTGGTAAGAGAAGGCCTCTTGGATTACAACGGTGAATCTGAACAGTGACTGGAAATAAGTGAGGTAGCAAGCTGTATGTATGTCTGGAGGAAGAGCTTTTCACACAGAGCATTTGTGGTAGTGAGATAATTTATGTGTGCATGGGTATCTATCTGCAGATAAGGATCGGTAAACCTTCAGTGAGGAAGGATGAAAATCCACAGTTTCAGCAGAGAAGTCTATGAAGTAGAAAACTTTTTCATTCTCTTTCTTGCCTAAAAATGGTTCCCAGGGTATATCTTAGACATAACCAATTTAATTCTGGTAGATTCCAGGATTAAAACCATTTCCCTAAAGAGAAAACCTTCTCTATGAATGTAAAATTGCCCTACTATGGCTTTTAATATATCATTAATATATATTTCCCTAGAGCTTGATATGATACTGGGTCTCTGGAGATTCCTTAGAGGTATACATAGGGTATGAGACGGAACTGGAAAGTTCTATAATAATAGCAGTAGTAATAATAATAACATACCACTATCAATAATAACAAACTAGGGACATTTTGGGTGATTACTAAGTATAAGGATTATTATAATCATTTGACCTGAAGTTACTCAAAGATCTGATCATTTATCAGACTGTCAAGTTAAGGGCATCCTAGGATTCCCCTGAGCATTTGGATAATGTTTAATTTGTTTTTAAATAACATATACTTAATTAATGAATTTTGGAGTTTAAACAGGCAGTGCACACATTAGTTTTGTATTTTAGACAGTAGGAAATGATATATGTGACTCACAATGTCAATAGTAGAATAGGTAGGTGGACATTCTAAAAGATTCCACATTGGTTCAGTAACTTTTCTTACTTGAAATGTTTCTCTTTTCTTCCATTGACATAAAGCCAAACTGTTTTACTTCTTTGGGCTTGACTTTATATATTTTTTTATTTAAGTGGGCTATTTCTATCGCTTCTGCTATCATTCTGTGTTTAAGTTTAAAGGCTCAGCACTGTGGAGGCTCACTGTTGGGCCATTTATGGGCTGCCTCCACAGCATCTATTCTCCTCCTTTCCCCTTCCATTAGAGATCTGTGTAGTTCTTAGCGGACACATGCACCACCTAAACCAAAGGTGGAACATATGTAGGCTAATAGGCTAAACCAACAGCATGCTATATGCCCCTTCCTACTGTGAATAAAATAAATCTCAAGGCTTGATGAAACGTATGGAGCACAGATCTCTTATTTATTCTTAAGAATATGGTGGAAAGATATGAGGCCTGAAACTACTAAAATTTTGCTACTATAAATAAGGTTGAGATTCAGGAAAATATAACAATTATAAATGTATAAGCAATTAAAACAAAGCCTCAAAATAAATATATCAGTCTAAGTCCGATTAGGAGAAAGGAACTACACAGAGAAAGTTTAATATAAAGAACTGTTAACTATAACAGGATATTCAAGTAATAAGGGATTATCTAGGAAGATATAAAGAGAACTTAAAATAATATAAGAAATAGCAGGTAGAAAAGCAACCGTTATCTCTAGGGCTCAGACAGAGCACCCAAAGACTAGCTCTGCCCAAGCTTCTTCCCCAGTGCTGAGATCCAGACCTTGTTGGAGAATGTACAGCTCCAGCTCACTGAAAGAAAAGTCACTCTAGTGCTATGCCAGTGGAACTTACTGTAAATCTGCCCTTTGGAACTTGTGAGAAATTCTCCCTCTAGGTGCCAGGGAGGCTATTTACAGGGAAGTATTTCAGTAGAAGCACTTCACTACAAAACATCCAAAGAGGGAACAGCTGAGGGGAAATGCTGTTGATTACCATGTACTGCAATACCTGGGCACTGGAGAAGCTACAATGGCTTCAGAAGCCTGGTGCTGGAAAAAATCAAGTGAACACACCAATACCTGGAAGCAAAATCCTTTCCCTTGCAGGATTTCTCCACTGCCCTCTAATGTACAAAGTTTCAGTGCCAGGTGGAAAGAAGAAAATTAAGAACCCGAATCAATTTCCACAGAACAGGCAAGAAGACTGAATTTGTTACTAAAGGGCAGTAAATTGATAACCAGGATATTATATGAAGCAAAACTTCATATAAATGAAGGAGAAACAAGAAGAAGGAGAAACAAAGAACTCAATAATTACAGTTAGACAATTAAATACCCTTCTCTTAGTAATTAATAAAACAACCAAGCCCCCCCCCTGCCAAAATCAGAATACAGAAGACTTAAACATTATCAAGCAACTTGACCTAAATGACAGAAATAGATTGACATAGAATGACTCAACCAACCACACCAAAATATAGTTGACCCTTGAACAACACAGGCTTAAACTGCATGGGTCCATGTATCCACAGATTTTCTTCTGCCTCTGCCACCTCTAAGATAGTAAGACCAACCCCTCCTCATCCTCCTCCTCCTCTTTAAGATTTTCTCAATAAAGGAAATATTTCTTAATTTTCTTTTCTCTAGCATACTTTATTGTAAGAATATAATATATAATACATATAACATATAAAATGTGTGTTAGTTGACTATGCTATCACTAAAGCTTCCAGTCAACAGTAGGCCATTAGGAGTTCAGTTTGGGGGAAGTCAAAAGTTATATGTGGATTTTTGACTATGCAAGGGGTCAATACCCTAACCCCTGCACTGTTCAAGGGTCAACTGTATACACTGTTTTCCAGGGTACTTGGAACATCCTCAAGACCTTAGGATAGGTCATAAGCAAGTCTCAGTAAATTTTAAAGGATTCAAACCCTATAAATTATGTTCTCTTACTACAACATAATTAAATTAGAATCAACATTAAAAAGAAATATAGGAAATTCCCAAATATTTAGAAATAAAAGAACACATTTCCAAAGAACGCAAGGTCACAGAAGAAATCACACCAAAAAATTAGACAATATCGTGAAATTAACAGAAACAAGAAATAACATCAAAACTTATGAAATAGGGCAAAATCAGTGGGTAGATGGAAATTTACAGCTTTAAAGACTTAGAAAGGAAGAAGTAACTAAAATCAATCATCTTGAACTCATTGGGTCCTTGGAAAAAAAATAAATAAATAAAATAAAATCAATCATCTAAGCTTTTATCTCAAGAAGCTAGAAATTGAAGAGCAAATCATACACAAAGTAGGTAAAGACTGAGTATCCCTAATCTGAAAATCTGAAATGCTCCAAAATCCAAAACTTTTTGAGTACCAACCTAACGCCACAAGTGGAAAATTCCACACTTAACCTCATGTGATAATCACAGTCAAAACAGAACACAGTGTATTCAGCATCCTCAAGGGAAAAAAGACCCTTCCAGTCTCCATCAACTGCAATGTATCTTTTCCGCACAAACCCATATTCCCCCATATAAGCATGTAGCCAAAGGGTAATAAAATGGCATATGTGCAAGATGGGCATGCCAACAGCAGGTTCCCCATGATGTCCCACATGGGGCCAAGACCTATTTGTATTACTCACTATGCGTTTTTTGCTTCTTCTCTGCTCTGTGGTGCAAAGATACTGAAAATATCAGAAAGAATCTGCAGATACCTCTATAAGTAACAGTGATTTGAAAAAGAGAAGGCATTTATGGTTGTCCATAGCCCAGAAAGTAAAGTTGTTGGAGAAACTGAACTGTTGAAGTTCTATGCCGAAAGTGAACAGAAGTTAATTAAAAATAGAGAAAACACTGCCTAAAGCTAAAAACGAAGATTCCAATTACGTACTGAAAGAGTGAATCTATCAATGATGCAATGAACACGTAAGACTCAATGGTGTAGTGATCAGGAAACAAAAATCTATCACAATGAACTGAAAATTCAAAGGCACTGTGAATGTGAATATTCAACAGGCTGGTTGCAGAAATTTAAGAAAAGACACAGCACTGAATTTTCAAAATGTATGGTGATAAAGCATCTGCTGATCATGAAGCAGCACAGAAATTCATTGATGAGTCTGCCAAGGTCAATACTGATGAAAATCTAAAGCCAGAACATGTCTATAATACTGATGACAGATCATCATTTTGGCATTATTGCTCCAGAAAGACACTGACTGCAGATGATGAGACAGCCCCACAGGACTTAAGGATGCCAAGGACAGAATAATTGTGCTGGGATGTGCTAATGCAGCAAGCACACATAAGGGTAAACTTGCTGTGATAGGCAAAAGCTTGTGTCTTCTCTGTTTTCAAGGAATGAATTTCTTACCAGTTCATTATTATGCCAACAAAAAGGCATGGATCACCAGGGACATCTTTTCTGGTTGGTTTCAGAAACATTGTGTACTGGTGGTTCATGCTTACTGCAGGAAAGCTGGACTGGATGATGACTGCAAGATTTTGTTATTTTTTGACAACTGTTTTGCTCATCCGACAGCTGAAATTCTCATCAAAACTAATGTTTATGCCATGTACTTTCCTCCAAATGTGACTTCATTAACTCATACAAGTGACAAGGGTATCCTTAGATCAATGAAGAGTAAATTTTCAATGAAGAGTAAATGTAAAAACACTTTCTTGAACAGCATGCTAGCAGCAGTGAACAGAGGGATGGATGTGGAAGGTTTTCAAAAGGAGTTTTAGCATGAAGGACGCTATATACGCTATAGCCAAAACTTGGAACACAGAGACTAAAGACATAGTTGTGCATGTGTGGCACGCTACTGTCCTACTATGTTCAGTGATGATGATGAACAAGCTGGTGACTTTGAAGGATTCCACTTGTCAATTGAGAAAAAAAATGATGTCTGACCTCCTTACACATGCAAAAAATATACCTTCAAAGTCCATCAATAAGCTCAAAGAATTGGATATCAAAGAAGTTTTTAACATTGATAATGAGGCCCCAGTTGTTCATTCATTAACTGATGAAATAGCCCAAAATATATCTGAATCACAGTGATTGTGATAATAGTGACAATGGAGATGACGTTGTTAACACTGCAAAAAAAAGTCCCTATAGACAACAGGGTGAAAATGTGTGATAGGCTTTTTGAAGAACTAGAGCACTGTGCATTCATAACAGAACAAGAAGTCATGTGACTTTATAAAATCAAAGAGATACTTCTTAGACATAAACCTTTGTTAATGAGACAGATAACTCTGGAGGAAACATTTTTGAAAAGCCATCTAGCAGAATGGCTCCTCATCGCTAGGGACACATTTCCTGGTCCCACAACTGCTTTTTGATGTTTCTTCTCACCTAAAAAAATAAAATATAGTGTACAGTAACCTTTTAATCAAAACACAGCATTATAGATGGAGACTGAAAGTCTGCTGTTTGTATTTGTTGTTGTTTAACAGCTGGTACAGGTATTCTGTTGATGTTACTTTGCTGCTTACTTACCCTGAACACATTATTTTTTTCATTATGTCATATATTTTACTGTTAAGTACTTATATGTGAATAAATATAAGAAAATGATTGCCTATTGGTAGCATATAAATTTAGAGTCAGGAATGATCATGACACCAAATAATCATTGATTGTCCAAATGGGTGGCTGAGACAGTGATACCTTTGCTTTCTGAAGGTTCAACATACATAAACTTTGTTTCATGCACAAAACTATTTAAAATATTGTATAAAATTGGCTTAAGGCTATTTGTATAAGGTGTATGTGAAACATACATGAATTTCATGCTTAGACTTGGGTCCCATTCCCAAGATATCACACTATATATATGCAAAATATTCCAAAATTCAAAATCCAAAATACTTCTGGTCTCAAGCATTTCAGATAACGGATACTCAATCTATAGAAGGAAGAAATAATAAGGATCAAAATGAAAATCAATGAAACAGAAAAGACGAAAATAAATAAAAATCATTGAAACAAAAACAGGTTCTTCAAAAATATCAACAAAATTGATAAACTTTTAGGTTAAACCATCAAAAAAAAAAAATCCAGAAAACACAAATTATCAAGAACAGGAATGAAACAGGGGATAACACTATTAATCTTACAGAAATTAAAAAGGTCCTAAGGTAAAAATAAGAACAACTTCAAGGTAGACATCTTAGATGAAATAAATTCCTAGAAAGGTACAAATATCAGAACTAACTCAAGAAGAAATAGATATATAACAAGAATTTGATACAGTAAGTTAAAACCTTCCCAAAAAGAAAAGCCCAGGCCCAGATGCTTAACTGGTGACTTCTAACAAATATTTAAAAATAAAATAATACCAATTCTATACAAACTCTTCCAGGAAATAGAGAAAGGGTCCATTTCTCAATTCATTCTATAAGGCCAGTATTACCTGGATAACAACGAAAGAAAATGAAGTTACAAAACTACAAATCAATGTTCCTCATAAATAGACACAGAAAAAATCATTAACAAAATATTAGCAAACTGAATGTGGGAAAATATAAAAAGGATTATATACCATGACCAAGTAGGATTTATCCCAGGAGTAAAGATTAGTTTAACATTGGAAAATCCATTAATGTAATAAACCATAGTAATAAAGAGGTAAAAAAAATACATGATCATCTTGATACAGAAAAAGCATTTGACAAAACCCAACACCTATTCATGATAAAAAACATTCAACTAGGCTGAATAGATCTCTTCATCTTCCATTAATAATAGAAGATCTTCTTATAAAGGGTATCTTTCTATAATAAAAACAACAGGTCACCTCATATTTTTTTGGAAGACTGAATGATTTCTCCCTAACATTAGAAATAAGGCAAGAATGTTTGTTTCCATCACTTCTAGTCAACAATGTCCTGGAGGATCTCGCCAGTGCAATGAGACAAAAGAAATTGTTAAAAGAAGAAGAAAAGAAATTTAAAGGCATACAGATTAGAAAGAAAAAAGTAAAACTGGCATTATTCTCAGATCATATAATTCTAGATATAAGAATTAATCTATAAAAACAATAACAACAATAAAAAACCTACCTGAACTAAAAAACAAGTTTAGCAGGTACAGAGGTGCAGGGTTCAAAATATATAAAATCAATTTTATTTTTATAGATTGCAAATAAGAATTAAAAAATAAAATTAACAAATCTATTGATTATAGCATAAAAATAATAAAATACTTGAAAAGAAATTTAACAAAAGAAATGCAAGACCTGTATACAGAAAATTCCAAAACATTGTTGAGAGAAATTAAAGATGATTTAGGGAAAAAAAAAAATGGAAAGACATACCAGGTTCTAAGATTAGAGATCTGATAGTTTTAAGAAAGCAGCTCTCTCCAAATTTATCTCTAGTTTATTTCTATCAGCACTATTCCCATTCCCATTCAACACTCTTCCTATCTAATTCCCAGCCAGCTTTTACGTAGAAATTGACAAGCTGATCCTAAAATTTATATGATACCCAAAGGACCTAGAACTAGTAAAAACAGAGTTGAAGAACTTACACAACCTGACTTAAAAACTTATTAGAAAGCTGAAATAATAAAGACAATGGTATTGACATAAGAGTAACATATAGATGAATCGAACAGACTGGAGAATCCAGAAGTAAACCCTCACCTGTATTGTCAATTGATTTTCAACAAAGGTGCAAAGACAATTCAGTGAGGGAAAGGATAGTCTCCTAAACAAATGGGAATGGATGCTGGGAAAACTGGATATCCATTTACCATCAAAAAAAAAAAATTAACTGGACCCTTACTTCACAGCATATATAAAAATTAACTCAAAATGCATCATAGGCCTAAATGTAAGAAATAAAACTATAAAATTTCTAAAAGAATAGGAGAAAATTTTTGTGACCTGGATTAGGCAAATATTTCATAGAAATAACACCAAAAACATAAACCATAAAAGAAAAAAATTCATAAACTGGACTTTATAACTTCTATTTTTCAAAAGACACCAGTGAGCAAACGAAAAGACAAACCACAGACTAGGAGAAAATATTTAAAAATACTATATCTAATAAAAAATTTATATTTAGAATATTAAAAAGAAAAACACAACTCAACATGAAGGCAAATAATTACAAAATGGGCAAAAGATTTGAATAAGCATTTTATAAGAAAAGATTTATGAACAGCTAATGAGCAAATGGAAAGATGTTCAAAATCATTAGTCACTATAAAAATAAAAATTAAAAATACAATGAGATACTAAGACAGACCCACTATCCAAAAGAACTAATAATATCAAATCTTGGGAATGATTTGAAACTAAAACCTTCAAAAATTGCTGGTGGAAATGTAAAATAGTAGAGTAACTTGGGAAAACAGGTTGACAGTTTCTTAAAAGGCTAAACATATACCTAGCATACAAGCATATATCCACATATTCCTACCGACATGGTTCATAATTGCCAAATACTGAAAACAGTCCAAATATCCATCAAAAGCTGCGGTTCCCAGCCCCCGGGCTGCCTCCCAGGACGAGTCGGTGGAACCCGGCCACACACACTGCCTGAACTCCGCCTCCCTCCCTACCCCCACCACTTCATCCTCCACCCCATCCCTACCCCCACCCCCACCCCCACCCCGACTGTGAAAAAATTGTCTTCCATGAAACTTAGGAACCTGGCTGCACAGCAGGAGGTGAGCGGTGGGCAAGCAAAGGAAGCTTCATCTGTATTTACAGCTGTCCCCCATAGCTGGCATCACCGCCAGAGCTCTGCTCCACCCCACCTCCCACCCCTGCCTGGTCCCTGGTGCCACAAACTTTGGAGACCCTGCATTAAAGGGTCAATATGTGTGTGTGTGTTGGGGGGAAGTTCCATATAATAAAATACTATATAGCAATGAAAAGGAATGAACTACTTTGATGTGGAATAATATAGATGACTCTCAAAAATATTATTCTAAATGAAAAAGCCAGAGAGAAGAGACTACATATCATATAAATTCTTTATATGAAATTTCTAGAAAAGGCAAATATGTAGAGACAGAAAAGAGATTAACAGTTGCTGAGGACTGGGTGGTGGTCATAGGGATTAACTGCAAACAGGCATCAGGGAACTTGTGATAGAAATAGTCTAAACTGGATAGTGATGATGGTTTAAAACTGTACATATCTTCTAGAAATCATTTAACCATAGTTACAATGGGTGAATTTTATGATATGTAAATTATACCTCACTAAAACTGTTAAATAAAGGAAGCAGGGAATGAAGCACTTGCCCTGCCTTTCCTATAGGAACTTTATTTGAGGGTAATGAAATTGCTGATAAGGAGTAATTCTTTAATAGAAAAATTCCAGCTAATAAATATGAAAGAATGACAATTTTAGAAGTATAACCGTTTTGTAACCCCTAACAAAAAGACGGATCTCGATGGATGCTAAAGCTATTAGATGAAAGGTTGATGAGAAACTTCATAATGCAAGAATCAAGCTGATGCTGCCTGGAGCCAAATGATCAATCTTAGCATCCCTAAACTTAAGACAATCAAACATTTTATGCAACTTGATATAATCAAGGATTCTTGCCAAAATAATAAAATAAGCCTGAACTTAATCAAACCTCTAAGTATAATTATCAGTTTATAATATAAGTAATAAACAAGCTAAACAACACTTTAAGGCAGCAATCAGCCAAATCCAAACTGTAGGACATTCTAAAGAACTTAGTTTTCCTAACAAATTCACAGTATTAAAAGCAAACAACAAAACAGAAAGCACTACCACTATTAAAAAAAAAAAAAACTTAAGAGATAAATAGCCACATATAATGTGTGAACCACACCTTGATTGGATCCTGATTTTAACAAAAGGCATTTTTGGGACAACTGAGGAAATCTAAATAATGACTATTTTATTTCATTAAGGAAGTATTAATTTTGTTAGGTGTGATACCAACATGGTGGTTATATTTTTAAAAAGGTTTTATCTGATAGGGGTCATACCAAATTATTTGCAGTGAAATGACACAATCGTAGAATTTGCCTTTAAATATTCCAGCAATTTTTTTTAAAGTGGCAGGGTGAACATGTAGTAAGATTGGCAAAATGTTGAAAATTAATGAAGCTGGGTGACAGGCACATGGGACTTCATCATTTCATTCTCTCTACTTTTAGTGTTTTCTAATTTTTCATATTAAAAAAGGTTAGGGGACAAAGAAAGATCGCAAAACAGGGGATGGGGAGCAGGGGAAGTGTCAATAAAAGAAAAAAGAGCCCAAAGCTCACAGAAGAGGTCAGGGGTAAAGACTGATGTGGAAGACATCAGAGGATAGTCTTTGGAGAGTATCACGTAAGGAGAGAGCATAAATTAAAAGAGGTCAGAGAAGTGAAACCAGGGAAATACCAATATTAATTTTAATATTTAAAATAGGGCAGAGAAAGATGAATTTGAGGATACCAAAAAGTGGAATATCAGTGGTTAGGAAGAAATCCAAAAGAAAAAAATCTATCAGGGAAACCAAGGAAGAAAGTTTCCAAATAATAACCACTAAGTATTCTTCTTATAGCCACAAAATTTCAAATCAAATGAGAAAAAAAAGCATTATTTTTTTAACAGGAAAATTTCAAAATGAGAGAAATAATTATCTTCATTTTTTCTAAGATACACAATTTTCCAGATACTGAACAAGATGTTCAGAAAATATTTAAATTTATATATCCACTGGCACCAAACTGCTACCTTAGCTAATCTGTCACAGTGGAAAATATAATACCAAATGCTAAAACAGCCATAAAAAAATAAATAAAATATTCACACAGGCTACAAAGAGTTCTTTGGAGAAGGGTCAATAAACTATTATATAACCTCCATGAAGACAGACAACCGTTTGGCCCCATTCCTCACTGTACACCCAGATTCTAGCATGGTGCCAGGCCACACGCTTTTATATTGCTAGAGTCCCAGAGGGGTGGGTAGGGGGCAAGGGAGGAGGGGACAGTTGACGATGGTGACGCTCAATATTATTGCCCTTTTGAGCCACAGTTACACATTAGATCAATCTGGTAATCCCAGAGCCCTTCCTAATTACAAAGATAAATAACAGAGCTTTTAATTTCACACCCAGAGCTTGAATAACTTATTCCCAAATGTACACTTTTGCATTGCTGCTCTCACAAATAACTGTATCTTTTTATAGTTGATTTCTAGTAGTTTGAAGAATTTACTGTTATCTATAGCCCTGAAAAAATGCTTCTTTCAAATAATTTATTAATGAATGTAATACAAAATGTAAAAGCATATGTATTTAATATTTTAAGCTACCATCTCTTGATTTGCAATGCACTGAGGTTAAAGACATATTTGTGTTTTCAGGGCAAAGTCCCACGTAACATGAACCGCCATCATGAACACTCCTTATCATCTCAATCAATAAAAAATTTAAATAAGTCTCTCTTTGTTTTCCATAGACCAAACACTTTTTATCATTTCTAGGTATATTCTGAAATTCTAAAAAATATAAAAAGTCTCAGTTCAAGATTTTTAAAATTCAAATAGACACTTTTAAACTTTTATGTAACCCAGGATTAAAGAACATAGGGATAATAAATTCTAAAATGTCTTAGACTTCAGGAATTAAAAAAGTGAAAAACTTACATTCAAGCTGTGCAACCACATCTCCAGGGTCTACTGCATCAGGGAACACCTGTAGTGGGAGGAGGATCCAGGGGGGAAACAGGATGGGGAAGAGGAAGTGAAAGGAAGACAATGTATGACTGTGTTGTTTTCCTCTCAGTCTTGAAATATCATTCCCTTCCCAACCAAAGAAACTTTCAACATTATTGAGAACTGTCACTTCCTCTCTGCTTCTCATGACCATTATGAAAGATTTTACAAATAAACTTTATAGCTCATACTGCCTCCCTCTTCTATTCCACCTGCTAGCATTCTTCCCCTCATTTGTTCCCATGAAGATACCCACCTTCTTGGTGTTCCTCTAACCCATCAAGCTTATTCCCAACAAGAAGCTTTTATATTTATTATTCCTCTGCTCTTTCCCTAGACTTTCAAAACTAATATAGTTTTATAATTCAGGCTCAAAGCTTAAATGTTATTGCCTTCTCTGACCACCCTTTAAAATAGACCCTAATCCCCTTACCCCCACCCATTTTATCCTCTTTACGCACTTATCACTAACTAATGTTATTCACACATTTACTTGGTTATTGTCTGTTTCTCCCATTACAATGAAAGTTCCAAGAGGTGATGATTTTGCCTTGTTTACCATGTGCCCTCAGTGCCTAAAACAGTCAATGGAACAGAGCAGGTTCTGGGTAATCATTTGTGGAGAAAAGGAAGAAGGAAGGAAGGCAGACAGAGAGGAAAGGAAGGAAGGAGAAATGGAAGGGAAAAAAGGGTAGAGGAAAGAAAGGAAGGAAGGAATGTGGGTGGGAAGGAAGGAAGGTGAAACGAGGAAAGCAGGTAAGAAGTGACATTAAAAGGTAAGAAATGTGATTGGTAATAATTAACCCAAAGCAGCAGTTTTAGGGGAAAAAAGAAAAGAAACTTATAGAAAGAACTACCACAAGGCAGCAAAAGTAAAATATGATATATTCTTACCTATTAATTACTTATCTTTCTTTTTTTATGAAAATGATTATTTAGAATTCTAGATGTTATGTTTCACATAAAGCCCACTAAGACAATTTTAGAAGGAAGCTAATCCAATCAAGGGAAAAAAGGCAACTGATTCAATGTATATTAAATGCATATTTACTTCTAAGTTTCAAGTTCTAAGTTACAACTTTCCTTTTGAACTAAACCAAAGGACAAAGTCAGCAATAATAATTTGTGTTATGGGCTTTTATTCAAAAATTAGAACCACTTTCATTTTTTTAATTTTTTAACACTTGATCTGATATTTGAACTCACCTTTTCAAACACCATTCTGGCATTGAAGACCAGTGGAAAAGTGGCTGGGACACATTGTGTCTTTTTGTATTGGCCAAACACACAGATGCTAAGATAGATGTCCTCCTTGTCCTTCAGCACCACTCCTGGACAAGTTACCTGAAAGAAATTAGATAAATAAATGTAATTGCTCTGTGAATTCCCTAAACTATCCTACTAAGATGATTTATCAAATATCACATAAAAATACTAGTCTGCTAACCTAATAAAAGTACACACAAATAAAAAAAGAGAGATTCTATTGTTTACAGAGTTAAATGAAATGCCTTTATAACTTCCATCCCTCTGAGAAATCTGCAATTTTCCATTTGGTTACTTGTGCCACATTTGAAGCTCTCTGTGCTGGCTCTTGGGACAGACACTAATAGTTTTAAACAGCCAGCCTTAGGCTTCTACTTTATGCTGAATGCTTACATAAAGTTATTCAGCATCATTTAATCACAAAGGATTAATGCTCAGCAGAAATAAAACATTATACTAGAGAACGAAAAAAATACCAATACCAATAAAAAGCACAAATTTGAAATCTCTCACCCTAAATAGCAGTCCATAGATACCCTTATCAAAAGTAACATGACAAAGTTTCAAAGCTAATGAACTGAAAGTCTCTAGCCCAATGAAGTATTTTTAAAATATTTAATTGCGATTAACTATAATTATTATAATTGACAGAAAGTACAGGCATAAAATGTTGGGTTTCTAAATAATACACAGCATAGTTTCTCCAGTCTCTGCCTTATTCCATTGCTAGTGATCAACCACACCCTTAATAGGATATCAAAGGTTCTTTAAGATTTAAGTCCAACACAGTAATATCACCCAACATCCCCTAACAATACAAAGTATATTTTCATTGTTCTCTGAACACATTACACTCTTGCCTCATATTCTTCCATCATTTATATAATGTAATGTAATGTAAGGAGAAGTACTCTATTCTGTCTTCCTCATTTATTCCTACAACCTGTCAAGACATACATAAACTGCCATATCCTACACAAAATTTCTCGATTCACCAGCTAACATTATTTAATTCAATCTAATTCAAAACTTTATTATGAACTTACTGTATGCAAGTAATATGTTTTAAATTCTCATAGCATTTTGTAGTTCACTTGAGGTCCAAATTATTGTCTACATGCATTTTAATTAAGTGGGTACATCTCACCTCTTTTACTTGTTTATAAATCCTCTGAGGACAGAAATTTTATTTTCCTTATCATGGCATCCAAAGAAATGGACTTTCAGTATTAAGAAGCTTAGAGAGGATCTAGTTCAACTTCGAATTTTTTATGTATGAAACCAACAGACCCCCAGGCAAGTTTAGGTGATTTACTAACTTAAGGTCAGAAAATAAATGACTCATAAGGTTAAACGAGTTAATATATTCAAAGTGCTTACAGCAGTGCTTGACAGAGCATTCATCAATACTAGCTATCATTATTGTTAGATTAAAAACCATATTGTCTGCCACCTTAACAGACTAGCACATTGAATAAACAACTCAGACTTAATGTCCCTTTGTGTGCAGCAGTTAAGATTATTTTTTTACCAGCTATTTTGACTCCATCTCCCCCTTACTCTATTTTCTACTTTTGCCCTAATATATTCCCAAATGATCACTAAAATCAAGGGGCTCAGCAAATCTCACTCCATCCATCAGCTTCATTTCCTACTCTGCCTCAGGAGAGGCAGATTCTAAAACCAAACTGTCTTAGAATCCTTCTAAATCTGCCATGTTGCTGTCCAACATGGTAGCTGCTAGCCACTGATACCTATAGATGTAGCTAGTCCAACTTGAGATAGGTTGTAAAATACATACTGGATTTTAAAGACTTGTTGCAAAAATATCTAAGATTTGCATCCATAACTTTTATGTTAATTACATCTTGAAAGATTATTTTGGATATATTGATTTAAATAAAATATATTATTAAATTTAATTTTATCTACTTCCTTTAATTTTTTAAAATGCAGCTACTAAAAAATTTAAAATTATATCCTTGGCTCAAATTTTAAGCTAATATGTTATTTTCATTGGGTAGCACTGCTCTAATTGTCCTCACTGAAAACTGCTCAGTCTCTTCCCAATTTGAAACATATGCAAGAAGGCACAGCTTTTTATTCTCATCTACAATTTTATAAATTCTGCCATCATTTAAAAGAATATCCAACAACTTTACAAAAAGAAAGCAGGAAAAGGGAGGTTAAAAAAAATCAGATGGGGCAAATAGAAAAGAACTAGCAAAGTGGTTGACTTAAACTACTTTAACAAAGCTATGACATTCTGTGCAATTTAGAAGGGCATCCACACGTAAAAGGCTGCGTGTATGCTAAGAAATGACCTGAGAAAGCCATAATCTCTCACCTTGAGGCTCTAGGAAAGCTGGAAGTGAAGACTACCACAGTTGCAGACTGCCTGTCAGGGCATAGAAAGCATGCCCCAACATGCATACAGAGATCCTCAGCAAAGGCTGAGAGACTTACCGGGTCAAAGTATTTAAGGAAAGTCCAGTCACTGGCAGACCATAAAGCTAACTGAGCAAAGACTTCAGTGGCCACACATGACAAAGAATACAGACTTTACAAAATTAGTTCAGGAAAAGAACTAAACAAACAAAAAGCAACAACAGCAGACAATAAAAAACCTGGGAGAAGGAAGAGGGGGTTGGATTTATAGAGCTCCACATAATATTATTTAAATTGTTCAGATTTCAACAAAAACTATGACATGCAAAGAAATAACAAGTATGACCCCCACACAGAAAAAAAAGCAGTCCATAGAAACTGTCCCTGAGGAAGCCCAGAAGTTGGGCTTACTAAACAAAAACTTTAAATGTATTATAATTATGCACAAAGGACTAAAGGCGATCTTGTTTAAAGATCTAAAGGAAATTATGGAATGCCATCTCATCAAATAGGAAATATCAATAAAAAGACAGAAATTATTTTTTTAAAAAGAACCAAATAGAAATTCTATTTAAAAAGTACCAAAATGAAATAAAAAAAATTCACTAGAGAAGCTCAAGCATAGGTATGAACTGTCAGAAGAAAGAATAAGTGAACCCTAAAATATCTCAATTAAAATTATCCAGTCTGAGTAACAGAAAGAAAAAAGAATGAAGAAAGTAAAATGAATAGAGTCTCAGAGACCTGTGGGATAACATCAAGCTAAGCAAAATAAATATAATAGGAGAGGAGAGGGGAAAGGGCCAGAAAAAATATGGCAAGAAATAATGGAAGAAAACTTCTGAGATTTAAAGAAAAACAATCAATACATCCAACAAGATAAAAGATCTACAAATTCTACACATCATAATCAAACTTTCAAAAGAACTCTCAAGAAGAGAGAATCCTTGACAACGAGAGTACATGCAAAATTGTGTACACAAGTATAGCAGCATTGTTCATAACGGTCAAAAAGTAGATATAACCCAAATGTCCATCAACTGGTGAATGGATAAGCAAAATGTAGTATATCCATACAATTAAATATTTTTTGGTCATAAAAAGGAATAAAAGTCTGACATATGCCACAATGTAGATGAACCTTACAAACATTAAGTGAAAGAAGTCAGACACAAAAGGCCACATAGTGTATGATTCCATTTATAGAAATATCCAGAATAGGAAAATTCATAAACATAGAATTAGATCTGGGATCTGATGAGAGAGGGAGAATAGGGAATGACTGCTAATGGGTACAGGATTTCCTTATGGAGTAATGAAATTTTGGGAAATGGATAAAATAGAAAATACTTTCAACTGCATAAAAATGAAAAGATTTGTGGGATGGATTGAATTAGCATTAAACCTTAGGAATTCCCTTCAATTCCTTTTCTGCAGAAAAGCATTTGACAAAGTTTAAGCCCTCCTGATAAAATGCTCTCAGAAAACTAAGAACTAAGGGAAATTTCCTCAATTGATAAAGGATGTCTATGAAAAAGCCTAAATCTGATATCAAACATACCAACACTGAAAGACTGAATGCTTGACCCCTAATATCAGCAATAAGTTAAATATGTCATCTCTCAACATCTCTGTTTTACAATGTATTAAAGGTTCTAGCCAGTGGGAAAGGACACGAAAAAGATGTTTTAAAATGAAAGAAATAAAAGGGATACAGATTGAAAAGGATGAAGTAAAACAATGTATTTTCAGACAACATAATTGTAGCCTATTACAAATATGCTACTAGAAATAATAAGAAAGCATAGCAAAGTCACAGGGTATAAGGTTAATGTATGAAAATCAATTTATTTCTATACATTAGCAACACAAATATTTTCTTTAAAAATTTCATTGATAATAGCATCAAAAAATATGAACTACTTAGCTATAAATTTAACAAAATATGCCTAAGGCACGCATATTGAAAACTACAAACAACAATGAAAGAAACTGAAGACCTAAATAAATGGAAAACTATACCAGGTTCATGGAATGAATGACTCAATATTGTTAAGATATCAATTCTCCTAAAATTGAGCTATAATTTCAATGTCATTCCAAATACTAAGAAAGCCAACAAAACTGACAGTAAGGAGACAAGTTCACGTCAAATGAAAATTAAGTAATTTGCGCAATCTGAAAACAAGCATAAAAGCAGTATTTGGGCTCCTTCATCTAGCAAGGGAAAAAAATTCCATAAAAAGACCAAAAATTGTGAAATTAAGACAACCAAAAATGAAAAGAATTGGCAGATATGTAAAAAGAGAGACTAAATCATGGAAAATGTAGTCAATGAAGTTACAAATCTCAGCAGGCGAGATAAAAAAATTAAATTACTAAGTAAATAAGAATACTGAAGAAGTCTCTAAGAACAAGCAGATCAAAAGATAAATGCTACACACACACACACACACACACACACACACAAACACTTAAGAAACATGGAGAATAGGTAAAAGTTCCAATATCTGGTAGCACTGCCAAAAGACAAGACAAGAAATAACAGCAGAAAATCAATACTCAAAGATTTGATAGTAAAGAATTTTCCAGAACTGAAGAAATCCATAAATTCTCAGATGGAAAGCATATATACAGTGTAAAACAGAATGAACAGAAATAAATCTACAGCTCTATACATCACAATGTACTGAAATACATCAAGGATAAAGTGAAAATACATAATCATTTTCACTTTAATGAAATATTTAATTAAAATCTCCATTTTCATTTTAATATATCCTCATTAAAAACTGGTAGATCATACAGACAAAAAATTTAATATGGAATTGAAGGTATTTCACAGTAAATAAGCTTGATGTGATAATGGCAGATAGAGTCCTACATCCAACAAATGAGATTATATAATATTATATCTTCAAGTAAACAGAGAGCATTCACAATTGAATAAGCATTGGAACACAAAGGAAATAACAAAAATAATATCATACAGACCTTGTTCACTACTCGTAATGGTTAATTTTATATGTCAGCTTGACTGAGTTAAGGGCTGCTGAGATAGCTGGAAATATTATTTCTGCATGTGTCTGTGAGGGGGTTTCTAGAAGAGATTAATATTTGAACCAGTAGACTGAAGAAACAAGGTTACTCTGACCTGTGTGGGCAGCGATCATCTGTTGAAGGCAAGGAAGGGCAAATTTGCTCTTTCTTCCTGCCTTTGGACAGCAAAACTGTAGGTTCTCTCAGACTTCAGGACTTACACCAGCGGTTCCCCTGGTTCTCAGGCCTTTGGACTCACACTGAATTACACCATGGGCTTCCCTGGTTCTCCAGACTGCAGATGGCTTGCACATAGCTTATTATGGGACTGCTAAGCCTCCATAATCAAATGGACCAATCCCCATAATAAATTCCCTCTTAAATATATCTTTATAGTATATCCTACTGATTTTGTTTCTCTGGAGTACCCTAATACATTACCCCAATGCAATTAATTAAAATACCACAATATAAGATAGTATTTATGCATATATGTAGGTATGTATGTGTATATGGGGAGGGTACTGAGTATGACAAACTAATACGATACCTAAGACTCAGTAGTAGTTCTATTTCTAGATCTATTCCCGAGAGCACTGGTTCTCCATTCTATGAAATCCACAACCCTCCTTTTATAACAAATATTTTGCAACTCATCTACACGCATAACTAAAAAATAAACCAATGTCCTAACTAAAATTAAAAAGAAAAACACAGAGATAATGTAAAATAAAATACATATTTCTACATGTAAATACTCAAGCAGGACTAAGCTGGAAGATATATTTGCACCTATACAAAGAATCTATGAAATGGACAGTTTCAAATGTGGGATGATAGTGTCACATATTGGCAACTCAAACACCACAAGCAGTGCTGCCACTGGTGCCATGATTTTCCAAAAAAATAAACTCACAGCATAGTTCAAAAAAAACAAAGCATACTCTTTCCTCAATTTACATGGAAATTTTATTCCTGGAAAATTCACTGTATTTTAAAACCTCTTTTAAAAAGATTTTGTGTTTGTACATTAAAAAAGAGCAAGTTTGTTATTAATTAATTGTTATTAAATTATTAATCTCCAATAATTATAAACTTTTTAATCTACATATTCAATGAGACATTGAAGTCATGCAGGATTTCGGACGTTAACACCATAAGGCCTCCCCCCAACCACTATGACAAACAAAGGTAGACAGAAAAATGTCTAAAATGCCCCCTAGAGCACAATATCCACCCTTGAGAACACCTGACAGGTGGACACTAAGAGATATCTACAAATATATTCATTGCACCATTGTTTTTAACAATAAAAAGTGGCAAATGGTATTTAAAAGTCCATCCATAGGGAAATAAAAATTAAATCACTGTCATATAAACATATAGTATCACGTAGCAATTAAGGAAATAAACTAGACATGCAAGAATCAACACTGACAAATCTCAGAAACAGTGAAGTAGAAGAAGCAGGCTGCAGAAGAATACATACAAGTCGGATACTATGATATTTGGGTAAAATTTTAAAATAAAACAATGGCACAGGTAATACATAGATATACACAAATAGGTAGTAGAAGTACAAAAACTTGAATGAAAAGAATACACTACAACTTCAGGATATTGGTTACCCTAAGGAAGGTAAGGAGGAAAATGGGGTCAGGAAGAGGTACCCAGAAGCTCAATTACATCTGTAACATTATATTTCTCAGAAACAAAAATGGACAGCAAATATATAAAATGTATCATTTGCTAAACGGGGGGGATGAAGGCATTCAGTGTATATATACTGAATATACGAAAAATTATATTAAATATGTATACTTTTTTCCTATAACTTTGAAGTATTTTATAGTTAAATTTTTAAAAAGTCTATAATCCAGAGAAATTTACCATCAACTGTGGCTTGACTGTGACTGAAACACACTACTCCACAGTAACCTGGATAAGGATTACGAAGATACACAAATGTTCAGATGAGTAATGACTGAAAAGGACCCAGATCTGTTTGTCACAATGCTATCATTAATTTGAGCTAGGTAATGATGTGCAGTGAGTACAGGGAAGAAACAAGTTGGAATTATACAGAATCAACCCAAAACTAGACCGTATTACTGTATTAAGGTAAAGAAAATCCCCAGTTTCATTGCCCAGGTATTGGGCTTTATTCTTTATCTCCGATTTCTTCCTCCTATTTTCCCAAATAATATGAAAATTGAAATACTGAATAATAAAAAGAAGGTAAAGAGATAAAGCAGCAATAATGCTTCTTCATACCAAAGATATTTCAAATATTCAAAGAGTAAGTGATGGAAAACATAATTCTTTTGATGCTCTTTAAAAACAAGTTACTTGGCATATCTTATCATTCTTCAAAGATTCATTGAGAAAAGTCACACTTCCTTCCCAGCAATATATTTTCTCTCAAGTCATATGGCTCTGTTGGGCAACACAAAATGTTATGTTATACATCCAAACCTTTCATGTTTACTATGTTTTTGCTCTCATATTACCACAGTATTACACACATGAGATTGCCACTGATACAAGGCTGCAGCAAAAAAAAAAAAAAAAAAAAAAAAAAACATGCAAGAGGTAGAGAAGAATGAGGTGCCACACTTTCAACAGGCAAATAGAGATAAAACATCTAATTTCCAGTTTATAGGAACTGGGAACAAATTAAATGTCACCACAGAGGAGAAAAAAACAACAACCAGGTAATAATACAACATGGGATATTTTATATATCTGAGCTTGGTCTCTTCAAAATGTAGTCCACATCATTATGGTCTCAGCAGCATGGGAGAAAAAAAGAAAAGGTAATGTCCACAAAAAGATTTTTACAAGAATGCATATGTTATAGTAGCATTATCTATGACAAACATAACCTGGAAACAACACAAATAACCATCAATAAGAGAATGGATAGCATCAGACTAAAAAGCTTCTGCACAGCAGAGGAAACAATCAACAGAGTAAAGAGACAACATAGGGAATGGGAGAAAATCTGATAAGAGGTTAATATCCAAAATGTATAAGGACCCAAACAACTCAATAGCAAGAAAACAGAAAAGTTGATTTAAAAAATGGGCAAAGGACCTAAATAGACATATCTCAAAAGAAGACATACAAACGGCCAAGTGTATGAAAAGGTGCTCCCCATCTCAAATCATCAAGGAAATATAAATCAAAACCACAATATCACCTCACATATGTTAGAATGGCTATTATCAAAAAGACAAGAATGTGGAGAAAAGGCAATCCATGTACACTGTTGGTGGGAATGTAAATCAGTACAGCCATTATGGAAAACAGTATGGAGGTTCCCCAAACAGTTAAAAATAGAACTACCATATGATCCAGCGATCCCACTTCTAGGTATATATTCAAAGGAAATGAAATCAGTAAGTGGAAGAGATATTTGCGTTCTCACTTTCATTGCAGCATTGTCTACAACAGCTGAAATGTGGAATCAACCTAAGTGTCCATCAATGGATGAATAGATAAAGAAAATATGGGTTAGATAGACGCACATACACACACACAATGGAATAGTATTCAGTCTTTACAAAGAAGGAAATCCTGTCCTTTGCAACAATATGCAAGAACCTGGAGACATTATGCTAAGCGAAATAAGCCAGGAACAGAAAGACAAATAGTGCATGATCTCACTTATACGCTGAATCTTAAAAAGTAGAACTTGTAGATGCAGAGAGTAGAATGGTGGCTGCCGATAGGGGGTGGTGTGGGGAGAATGGAGAGATGTTGATTAAAGGGAACGAAGTTTCAGTTAGAACAAATAACTGGAGATCTATTGTACAGCATGGTGACTATAGTTAATAATAATGTATTATATACCTGAAAATTGCTATGACAAATCTTAAATGTTCTCACCACAAAAAATGTGAGGTGATGAATAATGTAAATTAGCTTGATTTAATCATTTCACAATGTATACATGTCAAAACACCACTTTGTACACTGAAAACATACATAATATTCATCAATTTGAAAAAGAGAATGGATAAAAATAGAATACTACTCCATAATTTAAAGGAACAAACTACTGATATACACAACATGGATGAATCTCAAAAACATGCTGAGCAAAAGAAGCCAGAAAAATATTATATACTATATGGCTCCAATATGAAGTTCAAGTACTGGCAAACTAGTTATAGTGATAGAAATCAGACTAGGACTTCCCTCTGGAATGGGGCTTGAAAGGGGTACAAGGGAATGCCACGGGGTGATGGAGGTGTTCTAAATCTTGATCCAGGTGATGGTGACATGAGTGTATGAATTTATCAAAATCCATTGGAACAAAAAATAGAACATGTGGGAATGAAAAAATAAAACTCTTCTACATTAAAATGGACTACAAAGACCTAACAATCAAATGATTAAATACACCTTGTAAATCTTGATTGGATTCTGGTTTGAAAAACTTTGAAAAACTCCCAGAAGTCCTCTGTGTGACAAGCAGGAAAACCTGAATATAGACTAAACATTAAGAAATGATCACCAATTATGTAAGGAATGATAACCATATTGTAGTTATGTAGAACAATATCCTTATTTTTTTATTTTTTAAATATAGGCTCTTGCTATTTTGCCCAGGATGGAGTGCAATAGCTATTCACAAATGTGATCGTAGTGCATTACAGCCTCAAACTTCTGGGCTCAAACTATTCTCCTCCCTCAACTCCAGAGTAGCTGGGACTATAGGAGCATGCCTGGCTAATATCCTTATTTTTAGGTGATACATGCTGAAGTACTTAGTGGTGGAATATCAGGATGTGAACAATTTAAATTTTCAGCAAAAAAAATTTATTTTATATATAAATGTATACATATTATACACATTAATCAAATTAATGTAGTTAGGTCATGGGATACAGTTATTCATTGAAATACTCTTCCGACTACTTTGTATGTTTGAAAAATTTCATTTAAAAAGTTGAACAGAAAAGAAGACACTGATTTTCATAGATATATAGTGATCTCCAGAATATATTAAATGTAAAGAAAAGCAAGGTACAGGATAATTCATATAATATGCTACCTACTGTGTAAGAAAAGAAGAAAAGTTAAAAATTATATGGTATGTGATATGCGTGTGTGTGAGAGAGAGTTTGTGTGTATATCTGTTTACATTACCATGACAGTGGTTACCTATAGCAGATGAGTACAGGTGGGAAATAGGGTTAAGCTTGGATGCAAAACGTCTCTGGGTATTTTATATAGTTTTGACCTTTATACCATGCAAAAGTAAAAAGAAAAAGGAAAGAAAAAAACTAAAATCAGAAAGATGTTAAAATATCTGCAGTCACATATTTCCTTTATTCAATCAAAGCCAAATTAATATAGTTTATTTAACTTGTGTGGTTGTTAATGGGTTTTTTTTTTCTTTTTGCTCCTTCTGAGCACCAGAGCCATCAGAAATGCGATTTTGCTGGTCAGAAAATTTAGGATCTTGTTGCATATCTGCCACTAAATAGTGCAATCCTAGACAAATAACCATGCTAAAAAAAGCTTCTGCACAATTGCAAAAGCTTCTGCTAAGCCTCAGTTTTTTCACTTGTAAAAAAGGATTAAATTCAATGATTTCTAAGAACTATAAAATTCAGTGATTCAAATGTTTGTTAAAAACAAAAATAGGAATTTTTCACCTGCACAGTTTTCTTTAGCTTTGATGAGTAACAAAGTTCCATTATACAGTGAATTATACAGTCATTCACTTTCTGCAATACAACTCAGGAGAATGTGCAGTGAAATAAGATGCATTTCTCTGACTCCTTCAGGCCGTCATCAGATACAACAGAGCACATTCTCCTACAAGTTTGCATGGGCCACAGAAGGGAGGCGGCAGCCAGCCAGTCAGGCAGCCGCACTCCCAGGCTGCTAAACCTCATTGGTTAGCAGAAGGAAGAAGAAGAAACCAATAGCGAAGTCTTTTGAGGCTGAACTCCGGAGGAGTTTCACTAACTGTCCAGAATCAAGGGGTTTAGGGAGCTGCATGAATTCCTTTGCTATACTAATCACACTTTACAAAAAGTTGCCGAGAAGGCAGCTTTCGGAAGAAAACATACAAAGCTAGGGCTACAGAGTTTTCGAATGAAATCTCCGCAGGCTTGAATTCAAGGGGTGAGTCCCAGAAACTTTCTTCTCCGCTACCCCGGCCCCATACTCTGCCCCACCCAGGTTTCCCTTCTTCAAGCCCTAACAAAAGACCTAAAACAGTCTTGTGACTTCCCTGGAGGTTTAAGATCTATGCAGCAGCAGCCTCATTCTAACGTGAGGAAGGAGAGCCAGGAAAGGCGGGTTAAGTTTGGAGAAAAGCCTGGCTTGCAGGATGTGCAGGAAGGAAACGCAGAGGGCACCTAGCTGCAGCACCCAGGGGGCAGTGGTGAATATTTAAGCACCCACAGCCCCCGAGTTCCGCTGGGAGATCAAAGAGAAGACTGAGATAAGAGGACTTAAAGTGGAAGAAGAAGTGGAAAGAGACAGAATGAGGAATTTTGTTTCTGAACTCCTTATAGGTCTGTGCCTGCAGGATTAAAACGGGGTGTGGAAAGGCTCTTGGGGGAATTTCCCCTAAAACAGACAAGCTGGAGCTTTTGTTTGAAGGAGCGAATGAGAGATTTCTCTTAAGAATTAAGGGAAGGAGTTCAAAAACCCTTGGAAGGGTCTTCTGAGATTATTAAGGCAGGATGGAGTTGTCTCCTAGCATGGAGAGGACGACTGGGGTTCTCTGCCTCAGCTGGATTTCCACAGGAGGCTGGCGGGGGATGGACCCTCGTCAGCAAGTCCAGAGAGTGACTGGGTGGGGCTCCGATTTTGGGGAATGAGGAGTTCCCCACTAAAAGTTAACCGTGCTTTCTTGGAAGAATGAGAAGGGATCCCTCTCAAAGTCGGGAGGGTTTAGGGATTGGAGGGGCCTGAAGTGATTTCAGAGGCGTTGGGTTTTTCCTGGGAGGGAAGGCAAGGTACTACGCACAATGATGACGCATTTCAGTTACTGGTGGTGGGATTGTACCTTTTAGACTGAGAATAAGGCCCCTTCACTAATGGGAAGCGTGGAAATTGGTCTGAAAGGGCCTGCAGTGATTAGGAGGAAATGTCCCCGGCTCCCAGGCTTGAGAGAGGCGGGGGCAGCGATTCTCTCTCTAAGACAGCACAAGCAGAGAAGAGGAATTGAAAAAGAACGCCCCAGCCCACCCCGTCCCGCAGCTCACGGAAAGTTGGGGACCGGGAGAAGAACTCCGAAGTGGCGGAAAGGACCTGAAAGCACCCAAACTGTTCAGTGGGATGGAGCGAGGAGCGCGGAGGTGGGGTCAGGCCTCTGCGTGGTGGCAGTGGGAGGGCGTTCATGAGTTTGGGGTAGGGGACAACCAAGGGGACGTGGGCTCAAGGTTTGCCAGGGATGACTCGGAGGGTGAAGGAGGTTTTGAGGTGATTCCGGGCTATCGGAGGTGAAGGAGGCGTCGGGGTCAATTGCCGCGGGTGGGGGGCGCGACCGGTACTCACAGAGCGGATCTCCAGCGCCAGGGCGCATTGCAGCGCCTTCACCTTCGGCATCCGCGCGGGGTGGGGCGGCGGGGAGGGACCCCGGCCACGGGCCCGAGTGAGACGGACAGACGCGGCGCGGGGAGGGGACGGGGAGGAGACAAGGTGGTGGCGGCGGTGGCAGCTGTGGCCCCCAGGCCGGGGCCCGCGGTCCAGCCTGGGTCCCGCCCGAGCAGCAGCTGAGCGCGGGGCGCGGACTCGTTGTCATGGCAGCCAGAAAGGGCGGGGCCGGAAGAGAGGTCCGGCGGGGACGCGCCAGAGCCTCGCGCGAGGGCTAGCGGCTGGGGGCGGGGCTCCGCGTCGCCGGCGGGGCGGGGCTGGCGAGGAGGCGGGCTTCCGGAGGGGAGGGGCGGGGCAGTTCTTCTGTGACGTCAAACTGTGGGCGGAAAGACAGGCAAGAGTATAGCTGTTTGTGTAATGGGACAGTGCGCAGTTCGGGGAGCTGGACTCAAGATCCCTGAGTTCCGACGTGGTCATGGCACCTTGGGCTAGTGGCGACCCTCTGTGACCTCAGTTTCCCCAACTGTAAAAAAAAAATAATTATTATTATTGGTCCTCCTATTCGAATTTCACAGTACAACTTACAAAGCCAACATGAGGAAACTGAGGATTAGAGAAGAGACTTGCCCAAGTCAAAGGCAGAACGAGGACTGGAACCCAGGAGCTCTCAAGTAAAACCCCACTTGCCTCCCTGAGAAGAGGAGCTTGAATCAGATCATCACATACTCTTCCTAGTCTCCTAGTCTGTGATCTCTCTTTGTTAGCGTGTCGCCCTTTCCCTTCAAAGTTTTATGTTTAATTCACCTGTGTATGCGTCTCAATGCATATTGCTGAAATTGAACTCTTAATGAAGAGTCAACAATAAACCCAGTTGTGAAGGGCCTGGCCGTAGACCATCAAAGACAAAAAGAACCTAAGAGATTGCCCAGTCCAGTCATGTTAAAAATAATTTTTATTGAAAAATACATTATAGATACAAAAGTGTACAAAACATGTTCATCTTAATGAGAGCAATACCTGTGCAACAAATAGTTAAGAAATAGAACATTACCAACATCTTAAAAATGCCTTCCTTGCCCTTGTAAGTAGCCAGTACCCTGACTGTTACAGTAATTCCCTTGCTCTTACCATTCATGTATGCATTTCTAAAGATGTTGTTAATTTTTCCTGGTATTGATGTTTTTTGGTTTTCTTTTGTTTACATTTTTGAGACAAGGTCTTGCTCTGTTGTACAGACTGGAGAGCAGTGGCTCAGTGCAGCCTCAAACTCCTGGGCCCAAGGAATCCTCCTACCTTGGCCTCCCAAAGTGCTGGGATTACAGATATATACCACCACTCCTGGCCTGGTATTGAAGTTAATAAATGGAATTAATACTGTATGTATTCTGTGGCTTGCTTCTCTCACTTAATATTATGTTGTGGGATTCACTCATTGTTGATGCTGTGTAGTTGAAGTTTTTTTCATTGTTGGACAGTATTCCAATATAGAAAAATATATTGATTTATTTGTGCTTTCTACTATTGATGGTCATTTATACTGTTTCCATTTTTTAGCTATTATTAACAATGTTTTTATGAACATTATGGTACATGCCTATTAATGCACACGTGCTAGAGTAGGAGTGGATTGACTGGGTATTAGCTTTTGCACGTGTGAGACTTCAGAAGGCCATTTTCCAAAGTAGTTGTACCAATTTATGTTTCTTCCAGGAGTATATGAGAATTCTTATTTTTCTACATCCTTGCCAATATTTGATACTGTTTGAATGTTTAATTTTTGTATATTTGGATGTGTGTAATCTAGGTATTTCATTGTGGTTTTATCTGCACCTCTGGTTACTGTTGAGGTTGAGCACTTTTGCTTTTTTTCATTAGTCTTTCCATTTTCTCTTTGTGAACTGCCTAGTAGTTCTCTCATCCCTTTTTCTATTGACTTCTCTCTTCTCTCATTTATAGAAGTTCCTTATATATCTGATACTAATTCGTTGTCTACTCTATATGTTGCAAATATCCTTCCCACTTTGTGCTTTGTCTTTTAAGTTCATATATAGTGTGTAATGAACAGAAGAGAAATTAAGATGGAGTATGAATATTCTCCATTTGACCAAATAATTCTAGATAGCTATGCTTCCACCACCAATGCTTGGGGATTATAGTGTCCCCACATTCTTCCCAACCCTGGCATTATCAAGCTTTTTTGTTTTCCTCAGTATAACATATATAAAGTATCATCTCAATTTTGAATTTCTCAGATTACTTATGAGTCTGAGCATGTCTTTATATGCTTAAAATATTTTCTGCTATATTTACTATAAATTGCTCATATGCTTTGCCCATTTTTCTATGGAGGTTTTTGTCTTTTTTGCAGGAGTTCTGTGTATTCTAGTTAATTAGTTAATAAATTAATTCAGTTGCAGACATTGCAAACATCTTCTCATTTATCATGTTTGTAAACTTTGTACAAAGCATACATCATTAATAGAAATAACTTTGATGTAAATCAATTCTTCATTTTTGCCTTATATTTGTGTTTGTATTTTTGACATTTCAGGAAGTCCTCCCTGTTCCTAAATGCAAAACACTTCTATTAATTTTATATTTTTACCTTTCACATTTTGATGTTTAATCCATCGAGACTCAATCTTTTGTGCATGATGTTAGATAGTAATCCAGGATCCAGTTTCTTGTTTTCTTTTTCTCTTCTACAGAGTAAACTAGATTTCCCAACAATGTCTGCTAAACATTCTATGCTTCCCCTCATTGATTTGTGGTACCACCTTTATCATATATTAACTGCCCAAAGTTCTGTCTTCAAGCTTTCTATTCTCTTCCAGTGTTCTATTTTTCTATTCTTACAAAAATATCACACTGCTTTACTACTATTTCTTCTTAATTTTCTGTTTGGCAAGTTTCCTTTTTTAAGAGATAGATTTGCCTGTTTGTGATCCTTCATTGTTTTTTATTTTAGAGTAATTTTATCAAGTTCCTCAAAAATACAACTGGAATTTTGATTGTGATACATTAAATTTACAGATTAATTTAGGGAATTCACACCTTTCTAATATTATATCATCTCATCCAAGTGCATGGAATGTGTCTCTATTTATGAAATCATATTCTATGTCCTTTACTAGACTTTTCAAGTTTTCTCCATAGAGATGTTATTTAATTCGTAGGTATCTAACTGTAGTTTTTTCTTTATACTATGAGAACAGTTTTTTTTTAAATTTTTCATCATATTTACTAGCTTGTTACCACAACTGTATAGTAATTTCACCTTTATAAGTTCCTCTGGCAATCCGTTAAACTCTGACTGATTGGAATAGTTTCTCTGTTCCACTGTTTTTGTTAGCGTTATTGTCACAGAGACATTAAGCACTGCACTAACTTCCTATTGTTGCCACAACAAATCACCACAAACTTGGTGGCTTAAAACAGCATAAATGCATTAACTTATATTTATATAGGTCAGAAGTCTGACCATGGTCTTGCAGGGCTAAAATCAAGCGGTCAGCAGGGCTGGTTTCCTTTCTGAAGGCTCCAGAAGAGACTCCCTTTCCTTGCCCTTTCCAGCTTCTCGAGGCCATCAGCATTCCTTACTCATGGTCTCCTTCCTCCATCTTCAAAGCCAGCAATTGCAAGTCAAGTCTTTCTCATGTTGCGTCATTCTGACCTACTCTTCTTCCTCCCTCTTCTACTTTTAAAGACATCGAGCCCACCCAGTTAACCGGGATGATCTGATTATCCTAAGGCCAGCTGATTAGCAGCCATAATTCCATCTATAATCTTAATTCTCCCTTTGTCATTTAAGATAACATATTCACAGATTCCAGGGATTAGAACATGGACATTTTTGGGAGATCACTATTCTGCCTACTAAGTCTGTGAAAAAAAGTGAAATAGGCCAGGCATGGTGGCTCCCGCCTGTAATCTTAGCACTCTGGGAGGCCAAGGCGGGAAGATTGCTTGAGCTCAGGAGTTCTTGAGACCAGCCCGAGCAAAAGTGAGACTCCCACGTCTACTAAAAATAGAAAAAATTAGCCAGGCATGGTAGCGTGCGCCTGTAGTCTCAGCTACTCGGGAGGGTGAGGCAGGAGGATTGCTTGAGCCCAGGAGTTTGAGGTTGCAGTGAGCTATGATGACGCCACTGCACTCTAGCCCAGGCAACAGAGCAAGACTCTGTCTGAAAAAACAACAAAAAGTGAAATACTTAGCATATGATAGCTCAGTAGAGCAGGCTCAATGATAGCAGGTTCATGTTCTTTTCCTTTACGTTCTCTCATAAACACTGTCCAAGTTTGAGGTCTTCTGAGATCTCACTTGATTTGGATTGTTTGATTTTATCCTATTCTTTGAATTCTTTGAGCTGTTCTGAAGCAATGTGCCATGGACAAAAGCATCACTAGTTCAGTCAAAACCCCTGCTTATGTATCATTCTTGTCCCATGTTATATTAACAACTGGTTCGAAGGTGTTCCCTCTGCGAAAGCCTTCAAGCTGCAGCCTCACACAAAAATTCAGCTGCCAATTTCTAAGCCCCAGGCACAGAATTTTGGGGAAATTTTGCCTGAATAGCAGCATTGTGAATGGCACAATTATAATTAATGATATGTCAGGATGATTTATAATTATGAGTAGCAGATAAAACAGAAATAGTCTGCTTCTGCACTTCCCCTCCATTTATCCCCTATGAGATTTTATGGGAAATAAACCCAATGAAAAATGTAAGCTCTTAATCTTTCCCAGAAATCCTACCTCATTTGATGGATACTTTGAGGGAATGAATTAAAGCACTTTTTTTTCTTTATGCAGTCTACTTTGCATGTACAAAGTGAGGACCGTAACTCAGACTCCCGGGCCAAATGATCAGAAGGTGAGAGGCATTTTTAAAGACCTTTAATGTCTTTCATTCATGTTCAGTCTCAATACAGGAAATGAATTTCCAACAAAGACAGTGTCTTCATTAGTGATAAGACTATTAACAGTAATAATAGCCATAGTAGGTAGGGTGCGGTGGCTCATGCCTATAATCCTAGCACTTTGAGAGGCATAGGTGGGAGGATTGCTTGAGCTCAGGAGTTCGAGACCAGCCTGAAGAAGAGCAAGATCAAGCCTTTACGACAGACAGGAAAAATTAGACAGGCATGGTGGTGGATGCACCTGTATTCCCAGCCACTTGAGGCAGGAGGATGGTTTGAGCCCAGAAGTTTGAGCTTGCAGTGAACTATGATTATGCCACTGCACACTAGCCCAGGAGACAGGAGACAGAGCAAGGCCCTGTCAAAAAAAAAAAAAAAAAAAAAACTTACAAATTTTAAAATCATGACACATATAGTGACTTCAGAGGTCTTTTTAAGCCATGGCCTCAGGAAATGAAGAATTCCTCTTCGGTGTCTATTGAGGATGGTTTCTTAGCACACTTAATTCATGAGCAGCCCCTTTCAGTACTTAGTAGGCCACCTGCAAATTTCAACAAAATTAAATTCTGATACCAGTCCTTGAAGATGGATCAGGCCTAGTAATTAAGAACGTGGGAAAAAAACCATAAGGCCATATGAGCACCAAGTGACTGTCCTCCTACCCATAGCAACCCGGCTATCCCATTCTGGGTATTCCTCCTCAAAGAGATGTAGCTTGCCAACGCCTTTGGTGTCTGTATTTCCCCTTGTTCTTATAGGGAAGATGAGTGGAGATGAGTTGGGTCTTTTTCCGTTTTCCGAATGAGCTGTACAGCCCCTGTGACGGCCCCACGCCAAAGAGCCACCCTTTCACGTTGCTCCTCTCTCAGTTCCTGTCCATCAGAACAAGATTGGCTTCTCACCTCTCCCTCAAATTTCTGGGTTGTTTTACAAATAAAGTAAAAAGCTTTTCTTTAATTGGTTTAACCATCTCTTACTTATATAACAGTTAACAACACCTAAATACATATCTGGTCCCATCCCAAACCAATTAAATCAGAACCTTTGAGAGTGAGCCCTAGATATCTCTGTTTTTTAAACTTCCCCAGGTGATTATAGTCAGGATTGAGAACCACTCTTCTAAGCCAGTCATGAATCCTATTCCTGGACAAATTTTAATCACCACTGTCATGGGACAAATTGTATCTCCCCCAAATTTCTATGTTGAAGTACTAACTCCCAGTAACTTAGAATGTGACTGTTTTTGGAGATAGAGTGTTTAGAAAGGTAATTAAGGTTAAATGAGGTTAATTGGAGTAGACCCTAACGCAATATGACTGGTATCCTTGTAGAAGCGAAGATTAGGACACAGCCATACAAAGAGGAAAGACAATATAAACTAAAAATAAAATCCTAAGCCCCTCCCACCATATGAACGGATGCCCTCTTGGCCAAGGGGACTCCAGAAAAACCTTAAAACTGAATTCCCAGCTATGAAGGAAGGGAGGTTGAATCTGCCTCCTTATACCTGCTCCCTTTTGGAGTTTACACACAACAACTGACCAATGTTGATGTTAAAGTAGAGATCTAAGACTGACAAAATAGACTCTTTGTAGCAGTAAGTACTAAATTATAAGCAGGACCTGGGGCCATGCAAGACAAAGGTTAAGTCACACCTGCAGGCCATGAATTTACTTAACAGATTACTTTGAGTCACTATACTGGGGCTTGTAGGATTAATAGACTTTATTATTTTAACTTAAAACATTCCTTTCTATTGACTCCAAGCTTTGAGACAAAACTTTATTCCTTTAACCAATTACAAATTAAAGAATCTCTGAATCCACCTATACCTGTAAGCCTTTGTTTTGAGACGTCCCACCTTTTTGGACCAAACCAACATATACCTTCCATATATTGATTCTGATTTTACCTGCAACTCCTGTCACCCTAAAATGTATAAAACCAAACTATAACTTGACTGCCTTGGGTACACTTCCTCAGGATATCCTGAGATTATGTCTCCCCAGACCATGGTCACTCATATTCAGCTCAGAATAAGCCTCTAAAATATTTTACAGAGTTTGGTTTTTCCATTAACAACCATATGAAGATACAGGGAAAAGACAGCCATCTACAAGCCACAAAGAAAGTCCACAGAAGAAACCACCCTTGCTGAAAATTTGGTCTTGGATTTCTAGCCTTCAGGATTGTGAGAAAATAAATTTCTGTTGTTTTAAGCTACTCAGTCTGTGGTACATTGTTGTGGCAATTCTAGCAACCTAGTACAACCAGTAAAAAATGTATCTCAAATCCACTGAACATTTTCATCCTACAAACACTCATTTTCTAAACTCTGAACATTAGAATGGGCTGTACTTCTCTATCATAATCGCATTCAGCATAAGAAAATATCAAATACTCAGGTGAATTACTTTTAGTTGCAAATAGAAAACTTAATTATCATTTGCTTAAAAAATAAGTATGTTTAGTTATCTCATATAACTAGGAGTCTGACAGTGATCAGGAGAGGAATGCTGCAGAAGCTCATCTGGTGTGAAAGCCCAGGCCCTTTCTTATCTCTCCATTTCATTGTCCTTAGCATGTCTGGAGGGGTTTTGTTTGTTTATTTTTGTCCTCATTCTGGTTGTGTTCAGGCTGCTCACCCACATTCACACCAGGAAAAAGGAGAACGGGCAGCACCAAATGCCTGTTGCTTTTCATAGTAAAATAAAGGCTTTTCCAGAAGCCTCCAAACAGAAGACTGTTTGCTAGATCACATAGCCTCCTGCAGGAGTAGGGAAGCTAGAGGTAGAATATCTCACAAATGGGAAAAGGATGTTTATGACTCGCTTAAACCAGTGGTTCTCCATCTTGACTAGAATTGCCCAGGGACATTTAAAAAGTGCAGATGCTCCCTTCATTTCCAAAGGTTCTGAATATATATATATATATACATACATACATAAAACTCTGCAGGTGATTCCACTGTGTCCAGGTTGACAACCACATGCATAGACCAATTATGGTTTGTGCCACTTGGAACAAAATTGGGGCCCAAACAGCAAGCAAGACAGAAAAGTAATAGGATAGGGATAGGGATTAACATGTGGTAGCAGACACAACTAGAAATTATTTGCTCATAAATCAGGGAAGATCCAGCTGGATTTGGGCATATTTTTTTTTCCCAAAAATTTTATTGGGGGAAAACTACAAAACATTTATAGTACAATGTTTACAGTCACAATTTGTAGTGAGCTGATTTCCCAAAATATATTACCACTCAAGTTGACTTATCTTGTTACATTCAAAAACTTACTCTGTCAAAGTAGTCCAGAGAGTACATACATAGTGCTCCAACTGTATCTACGTACAACCAACACTCCATTTTAAGTGTACAATTAAATGATTCAAAGTGAATTTACCGAGGTGTACAGTTAATCACATGAATCAGTTTTTGAGGAATTCCTTTCTCCTATTGAGACCCCTAAAAATAAAAAGATTCCTTAGTCAGATACACCAGCAGTCAAATCCTCCCAAACTGAGCTCCAGCTTCCTGCACTTAAGGAGCCATCAATCTCAAACCTCCTCCCTAATATATTGTCACAATAATATAAATAAGGATAGGTTTGAAACTGATATTTTACATATTCATTTCTTGGGTAGAAATGTTTATGTTTCTCTGTATCTTGAATTGTCTTACTCCCCATGACTTTTTGTAACCATAGTAATGCTTTTAAGATTATTCTTTAAAATTTTAAAAAGAATAACACATTACAAGGTTCTTATCTATAATATATCCTCAGTTTCTCTCAGCCCTTTACCTAGGCTGCACTCTCTCCGTGATTGCCGAAATGGTTGTGGGCTACAGAAACAAAAAATATTGAGATGTGGACAGAGCTAATTAGCTTTAGAACCCTAGTCGACCTCCTCATGTGAGAGCCATTATTATAAGTACAAGCTGCTTCAAACCACTCTCTCATTTGAGTGCAATCATTACAAGTACCATCTGCCCAAGGGGAGAGGGAAGGCTGCTTGGAGCAGTTGGTTTGTAGGATGAGCTGCTCATTGTGTCGTAGTGCTCTGGCTCTTTGTTTCAAGAAAGTATGTTTGATTTTACACTGAGCTCTTATGTTTTCTTTTAAATATTGTTTACTTGGGAGTTAAACATCAAATAAACAACAGGCATTGATGTTAAGAAATCCAGAGCTGATTTCCTTTACGTTCTTCTTTCATCTAATAGAGGATTATATTTTATTGTTCCTATTTGCATTCTAATCGTTTGCATATGTTGTAATTAAAATCTTTGAAGTTTGCTGATTACCAATATCTGTAGAACAAAGTATCATTTTTTAATCTATATAAACTGTACAGATAAATTATATATATTACATACATATAAATGCTGTTAGGCACTGATGGTATATATGTAATAAAATTATTGGATGTGCTTTTTTATTATTAGGGCTTTGTTGCCCAGGTTCCAAGGCAGGATATATACATAATAATGATGACAGCTAACATTTTTGGTATGCTTTATAATTCAGGTGCCTTCTCTTTTAGATACATTGTTTTTTTTAATCACACCATAACATTTAGTTGCAATTCAGACATGATATGATTCAGTGGCAGTGCCTAGTTCTAAAGCAGGTGCTGCCATTGTTGAGAGAATGAAAAGTATAAAGTTGATCAAAGTGGTCATGGGGCCATTAAAGGAGAGGGTATATAAGATTATTACTGATAGATAGGAATAAATTAAATATATAAAAATAGCAAGCCAGATTCAGACCCATTTTGAAAAAGAAGATTATAACATTGTTTTAGGACGTAATGTGTTCTAAAAAACAATGGTTAATATAGGTAGAAATGTCCAGCTGATGAAGTTGGACTGAAACTCAAATGCCAATTTGGATAAGAGCGTAATCAGTCAGTAAGAGCCTGTGCTAATTGTAATTTGAGAGTGGAAGAGATATTTTGGTTTAGTCAAGCCAATGGTTGGAGTGGAGATATAGGGTGATCCTCTTATTACCTCATATTGAGATAAGCTAATATTAAAATGAAGGAGAAAATGGCTGATAGACTTGTACACATAACGGGAATTTTGGTTAATAAAAAAGAGGAAAAAAATAAAAGGATAATTAGAAGGATCAATGTGATCAACAAATGGTTATTGCTCAACCATTGAGTATATGGTGTGCTTTTATGTTAGCACTGCCCAGTACAGCGCTCGGCAATAGTGGAAATGTTTCATATTCACACCGACCAATACAGCAGCCACTGGCTGTATGTGCTTACTGAGCAATTAAATATGACTAGTGCAATTAAGCAACTGAATTTTAAATCTTATTTAATTTTAAATTATACAGCCACGTGTGGCTCATAGGCATTATATTGGATAGCATATCTAGATACTACTGATATAAACAGGAGCAAAATAGAATATCACCTGTTGTAATTGAAGTATGATTAACATAGAATGATTAATATAGTATTTCTCTTTTCTGTCTACTTTCTTTTAGCAAAAAAAATTAATGTTAATATATGTTATATCAGTAGCTCATTCTGTTTTATTACTAAGTAGTATTCCATTATATGGATAGGTCATGATTTTTTTTGTTATCAGAACGTTTATTTAATCAACACGGACACAGTGTTTACCATGTGCTAGGCACCGTCCTAAGCACTTCACAAAAACCAACTCATTTCATCCTCATAACAACTTTATGAGATAGGTGCTATAGTGTATCCCCATTTCAGTAAGTGGTAGCCAGATTCCAAATCCAGACAAGTCTGGCTCCACACTCTCTTGGACACCACTTACATTGCCACCTTACTTTCTAGTGTTTGCTTAGTAAGGGAGCCATGCTTACCAAGGGCTCAGAGTCCCATCCAATTTCTTAGCTTTGCTTTCCTATTGATAAACATGTGTTGTTTCTAGTTTGGGACATCTATGATATATCTGTTGTTTATAACCTACAGGAGAAAGGTAGCAGCCATGACCATTTCTACTCTGTTGTAAACTACCCAAAATTACCCAGCTCATGTAATTGAAATATCTAGGAGAAGATTTGGCCTCAGTATCAGCTTGATGCAGGCACTGCTCACACAGTATCACTAAAATCTAATTTGTCTTTGTCCATCTTAGGTTCTTTTCCTCTCTCACTCTGGGTCTAGCTCTATGGTGGCAAAATCATTGCAGCCACTTCAGCCTCACATTCTTATAAACATAATTCTATCAGATATTATATAAATAATGTAAACATAATTCCATCAGAGATAATTGTTTAATAGCTTTTATGGAAACCAACTCTACTTTCAAAATACAATTAAGACAATCCAGATTGCATAGGCACGGCGTGGTGGAGAATTCGGTTGGCAAAAGGGTATTGCTTTTTGAAGGGGAAATTTGAGGAGGAAGCATAGTAAAAGAAATATAATCTAGTGGTTGAGATTCTGGATTTTGGACTAGGACAGATTTTGAATATTGTATTATGATATTGGCCAAGTTATTTAGCTCCTCTAAGTCTATTTCTTTACATAGAAAATAAGAATAATTTATAGTACTCGTAACATCGGTACATTATGAAGATAAGATGGGATAATGTATGCAAAATACTTAGCACAGTGCCTGGCACAAAATATGTTAATAAATATGAATAATAGTATTATTGCCATTAAACATGCTTAATAAGGTTCTTTTATAAATATAGAATTTGAGATCATAGAGAATTTTTATTTTGTGATTGAGGAGCTAAATATGTCTGAAGCTGACTACTCTAAGCTCATATACTACTCAGTTGCTGAACCAGAACTGGGACCATTCTTCCATTTTTTTTTTTTTTTCACTGCAACAGTCCATAAGCATTCTTTCCAGTCCTGACCTATTTGTATCTTTATGTATTCTTTTTTCTATGAGACATAAAAAAGAATCTTATTTACAAATAGGCAAGCAGAATTACAGGCATGCCTCATTTTATTGAGCTTTGCTTTATTGCACTCTGCAAATATTGCATGTTTTACGTATTGGAGGTTTGTGGCAACTTTGCACTGAGCAAGTTTTATGGGCAGCATTTTTCCAACAGCATGTGATCACTTCATGTCTCTGTGTCACATTTTGGTAAATCTTGGAATATTTCAAAGTTTTTTGTCATTATATATGTTATGATGATCTCTATTAGTGATCTTTGATGTTACTATTGTAATTTTTGGGGGGGTACCACAAGCAATGCCCATATAAGACAGCGAACTTAATCTATAAATGTTGTGTGTGTTCTGACTGCTCCACTAACCTACTTTGTCTCATCTTTCTCCATTTCCTCTAGATTTCTATTTTCTGAGACATAAGAATATTGATATTAAATTAAAAATTTAAAAATCCTGCAGTGGCCTCTAAGTGTTCAAGTACAAGGAAGAGTAACACACCTTTCACACTAAATCAAAAGTTAGAAATAATTAAGCTTAATGAGGAAGGCATGTTGAAAACCAAGATAGGTCAGAAGCTAGGCCTCTTTTGCCAGACACTTAGCCCAGTGGTAAATGCAAAGAAAAAGTTCTTGAAGGAAATTAGAAGTGCTACTCCAATGAACACATGAATGGTAAGAAAGTGAAACAGGCTTATTTCTGATATGGGATAAGTTTGAGTGGTCTGGATAGAAGATCAAACCATTCACACCGTTCCCTTAAATCAAAGCCTAATCCAGAGCAAGGTTCTAACGCTCTTCAATTCTATGAAGGCTGAGAGAGATGAGGAAGCTGTAGAAGAAATGTTTGCAATAGCAGAGGTTGGTTTATGAGGTTTAAGGAAATAAAGTATCTCTGTAACATAAAGTACAAGGTAAAGCAGCAAGTGCTGATGGAGAAGCTACAGCAAGTTATCCAGAAGATCTAGCTAAGATTATTGAGGAAGGTGGCTACACTAAACCACAGATTTTCAATGTGGGCAAAATCCCCTTTTATTGAAGGAAGATGCCATCTAGGACTTTCGTAGCCCGAGAGGAGAATTCAATGCCTGACTTCAAAGCTCTGAAAGAGAGCCTGAGCCTTTTGTTAGGGCCTCATGTAGTTGGGTAACTTTCAGTTGAAGTCAAAGCTTATTAAACATTCAGAAAACTCTAGGGTCCTTAAGAATCTGTTAACTCTACTCTGCCTGTGCTCTATAAATGGAACAAAGGACATCAGTTTACAGCATGGTTTATTGAGTCTTTTAAGCTCACTATTAAGACCTACTGGTCAGGGAAAAAAAAATTCTTTCAAAATGTTACTGCTCACTGACAATCCACCTGGTCACCCAACAACTCTGATAGAGATGTACAACATGATTAATATTTTTTTTTTGCCTTCTAACACAACATGCATTTTGTAGCCCATAGACCAAGGATTAATTTCAACTTTAAAGTCTTATTATTTAAGAAGTATATTTCATAAAGCTATAGCTGCGATAGATAGTGATTCCTCTGATGGATCTGGGTAAAGTAAATTGAAAACCTTCTAGAAGGATTTACCATTCTAGATACCATTAAGAATAGTCATGATTTATGGAAGGAAGTCTAAATATTAATATTAACAGAAGTTTGGAGGAAGCAGATTCCAACCCTCATGGATGACTGGGAAGGGTTCAAGACTTCACTGAGGCAGTAACTGCAGATGTAGTGTATATAGAAAGAGAACTGGAATTCGAAGTGGAACCTGAAGATGTGACAGAATTGCTGCCATCTCACATAAAACTTGAACAGATGAGGCGTTGCTTTTTACATATGATCAAAGAAAGTAGTTTCTTGAGATGGAATCTACACCTGGTGAAGATGCTGTGAATACTGTTGAAATGACAACAAAGGATATAGAATATTGCATACACTTAGTTGACAAAGCAGCAGCAGGGTTTGTGAGAGGATTGACTTCAATTTTGGAAGAAGTTCTCCTGTGAGTCAAATGTTATCAAATAGCATCAAATGTCGCAGAGAAATCTTTCCTGAAAAGAAGTCAATCAATGTGACAAACTTCATTGTTGTCTTATATTAAAAATTGCCACAGCCACCTTAACCTTCAGCAACACTACCCTAATTAGTCATTAGTCACCAAGCTTAGGACAAAACCCTTTACCAGCAAAAATATTATTACTCACTAAAGGCTCAGATGATAGTAAGCATTTTTTTAACAATATATTACTTTAAAATTGAGGCATATAGCTTGTTTTTTTATAGACATAATGCTATTTCAGACTTAATAGACTGTGGTATAGTATAAACATAACTTCTATATGTACTGGGAAACCAGAACTTTTGTGTGACTCACTTTATTGTAGTATTTGTGGTGTGGCAGTGATCTGTAACTGAGACTGTAATGTATCTGATGCCTGCCTATATCTCTTTTTGAGTGGTCCCATTGCCAGTGTTAAATTAACTCACAGGTATAGTATTAGTGATCATAAAACAGTCCCATTTTAGGAAAACAACTGGAACATTTGGCATTTTATTTTCATTTCTTGCAATGTTTCATCTGCGTCCTCTTTCTCTTTCTCGCCTCCTAACCCTCATTTATGTTCCTGCTAATTCCTAGTTTCTCATATGAAATCTTTTCAATGAAGATTCTATTAGTAACTTGAACCCTCTCCAGTATTTCTAGGAGTGTATTATTCTGCAGTCAGGGAAGGTGTTCCTGACATACAGATTTCAGTAACCACCAACCACATCAGTATCACTGAGGGGTTTGCCAACCTGGTCTGGAGGTTAACTATGCTGGCCTTTCTTTTCTTATCACCACCTTCTTCTCCTTTCCCACCACTTCCTCCATATAAAATAGGGTGCATGATCCTGTGTTAATGCCTTCTCAAAGCTTGTTGTCACAGAGAGCATCAAGGAGAATTTGAGGTAAAAATAGACTAAAGGGGAGAAATAAAGGATAATTGTCATGCTTCAAATACCACTGAACTCAATTTCTGCTGTTCCTTGGGACTGCCACATTTGATATGTGGCTTTTATTCTACTGGAGGTTGCTTTAAACTGAAGAAACAGGAACCCGTATAGAAGATTTGTTTTGATTCTTAGCAAGAATTGCCCTCCTGGTGGCAATGGCTAGTCTCTTTTTCTTCTCAAAGTTCTGTGATGGAGGTTTCCTGAAGGGGAGATAAATGGTCCTTTCCACCAAGCTGAGAGGAAAGGCAGCATCTGAAGGAACTTGAGCAGGCAACACAGAGTTCCTGAAACATGAAAGGGGACTGGGGAAAGGAAAAGTGGGCAGGAGGGAAGTAGCATAAGAAAGAGAGGACGGGAGATAAAGTGCTAACAGTGAGTTTGAAGAAAATCAGCTAAAGGAAAAAAAAAATGATGGTAGAGAAGGGGACAGAAAGAAAACACTGTGGAAAGCAAGGAAAACCAAGGTCATTGGATCTAGAAAAGCAAGGCCTATTTATGGTAGTAATGAGGGGAAATGGTGATACCTGCAGCAGAAACTTGTTTGATCCTGCACAGGGTCCTATAATATTAACAGAAAGAATAATCAATCAAGACCAAACATACAAAATAAATGAATTGAGGTTTAAAACTAGCATCCCAGACTCACAAGCTATTGGAATTCTCTCAGCAGCTGATGGAAATTCGGTTTATATTTTTGTTTACCTATCAGTATCTTTAACTAGTTTATGTTTTTAATTTAACTTATTAATTAATCTTGTTTTAATTTTGCCTGCACTGTGCTGATTAAGTTATTTTTAAGACATCATTTGATTATGAGGTATGGATTTGAGAATTCCAACCAGGACCGTTTGAAATTGAAATACTTGAATCTGCTCACACCGTCTTGACACTTTAGTTATTATATATTTGTGTCTTATTTATGTAGAGGGAAAATCATTATCCTTAATTTCTACCCAGCCTGTTATTGCTACATTAGAGAAGATAACTAGATTATGTTCTGCAAAGAAAGCCACCTAATTTTACAATAATACTAATGTAATTTGGAGACACTGTCCAGAAAAACAGAAAGTATGTAGCAATGTGGGGCAGCATCACTGGGAAATATTATTTCCAGCTTTCCCCTATGTCAAAAAAGTTATGCACTGCTTTATATATATTTGACACATCTCTTAGTAGAGTTAGTCCTATGTTTTGGTGATAAATATTATTTTTCAATATTATCATTTACATTAAATATATGTGAGTACTCTTTGGATATTTGGTATTGCTGATAAAATGTGATCTCAACATTTTATTGTCTACTGTTTTCTGCTCTGAAATTTTCTGGGATAAATTGCAACCTATCTCCCTCTGTTTCCCATTTTCATGTCTCTTAATTAATTTTTGAGTGATCTGTATATACTTCCTTTTTTGGATATTGTTTGAATATTTAAATAGGCATCAATACATTTTCAAAAATGTCTTTCAATCGACTTTAGTTTAAATTTTCACATAAACAATTGACATCAGGATTTGCCAGAACCCTGTATACAGGGCCATGTTTTTCTTTGTCACATGTGGATTTAGTTTTATTCCTCCTTGTTATGTTCTAAGTTATTTGTAAGTCTGGTCAGCCATTTTCTTGTTTTATTGTTGAAACAGCTCTTCCAAATGTCTTATCAAATCATGAATACTTTCTCACCCCAAAAAGAAAACTTCGGTGAATTATGTTGTGTGCTTCATATGCACATTTTCACAACTGCCTCTTGTTTTGTGGGGGCCTCTGGGTGAGCCTGTTTGAAATATTTCCCTCAGAATCATCATCATGAAAGTCAGACCATCCAGCGCACTTTAACATAGGGCCCATGTTATAGGGAAAAAGACAAAGAGTAGTGCTAGAACTGGTAGAAATTATTTTTAATGAATGATAAAATAGTTTCCTACCCATTTGAAAATAGAAAAAACAGAGCAATGTGAATGAACATAACATTTTTGTTTAAAAACAGACAGGAACATTTGATAATTGTTTTTTTCCCAAATGAAAATACAATAATATTTGACAACTATTAGCTGATAGGTGACGCCTGCCCGTGATGAAATTGTTCTTAGTTTCATGCTTCATTTTCTACCAAATTTTCATTTGCTTTCTTATAAATTAATGTTGCATAGTAGCCATTGCTTTAGGTTTGATGAGACATTGGTTAAGGACCCACTCTGAATCTCCATAGTCTGTTAGAATTTTTTAAGATTTGCCTCTTGTTTCATAAATGTTACCTTTGGGAATTCTATTATATTCAGGTAATGCTTAACCAGTCAGTATTCTGCATAAATAAATACATATTAGCTTATGTAGCTAAAACACAAAATGCTACATTGTTTCCATGGTTGAAGCATTAAGCTTCCACATTCCTAGCCTTGGGAACATTGTCACTGTATTTGCTTAGCTGTATATCTGGAAGATACTTTCCCTGAGGTTTTTTGGCAACACAGGGATCTTTCTAAGTATACTTAAAACAGAAAGCTTTATCGACTGTTTGGAACCTAAATGCCATCATCTAGTAAATGAGCTCAATAGGTATTTTTTCCAACCTTTTAAAATCCTGGTTTGTTCATCTCAATATGACCATTTGCACCCATCCATTTTCTTCCACTTTATCTATTTTCTATTAACTTCTCCCAACATCTAGTGACTTGCAGGACCTTGTGCCATCTCCTCCCTCATTCTCAGTCCTAACACCCTATGCTTTTCCATAGAACATGCTATATTCTCATTAATTTTAGGCCACAGATATCAAAATCTAGTTACAAAATGCTGCAAATGAAACAACTTATTTTCTCCAGGTCTGTGTTCAACTGCTTATGACACATTTTTATGTAAAGAATAGCTTAGGAAAGTACTTTTATATAAATTATCTTAATTGTTTTTCACAATTCTATGTGATGATGGTGTTATCTCCATTTTGTAGATGAGAAAATGGAAACAGAGTTTATGTCATTTGGTCAAAATCATTGAACTAATACCCAATGAATGGGGTTTTATACGAACTGTAACTCAAAGCCTTTATGCGACACCAGGCCAATATTTTGACCACAGATTAATCTTGGGATGCTTTTGTTATCAATATTTACAGATATTATCTCTGAGTTTCCCTGAGTTTGTGATTCTAGGTATGTTCATTCTCAGAATGTGCTACCTTGTATGAAATGTTATGATCCAAGCCAGAGGTTGACAGGGAATTTTATTCCATTTAAGCCAAAAGATTGTCTATGGAGAGACTTACTGTTTGGTGTTGTGAAGTGTTCAAAGGAAGTGAAATATTGAACTCATACATAGGTTAAAATGTGGTGAGAACTGGGACAGCATCCGTAAATGTGGTATACACCAGCCAAATATGTGATCTCTGGGTAACTGAGTAGAAAACACAGAAAGTGCGTTAGTTAACAACTGTAGGTACAATTACTGAGCACTTGCTATGTTTATACAGGGAACTGTGTGTAGACACACACGTACCCACAGAAACATACATATATCATTAAATCAGTCTTTACAAAACCATGTGAGTTAGATATTTGTCCTACTTCAATGGCTAAGTAATTTAAAAATAGAAAAATTAAGAAGTATTCCAAGATTACCTATTGGTACTTGATACAATCAAAAATTAGAAAGCAGTTCTGTCTGTTAACAAAACTCATAACATTTTAATGTCACAGTAAGAGGGCAGATTGCCATAGACTAACATGTTAAGGAAAACTTTCCTGAAGTGGGTGAAATGTGTGTTGAGCTTTTAGGCATTAATAAAATTAAGATATGTGAAGAGATGGGCGAGAGATTATAAGCTTTGGGGCAGTAGATAGCACAGAGTACCCAAAATAATGGAAATCTTTATATTTAAAGTGAAGTGGGAGTATCAACTTGATTATGAGGACACATTGCAAATAAAGACAGGTACAGATAGAAAAGCAGGCACGTTATTCAGGGCTTATGATATTTATATTGGTAGATGAAAAATCAAGAGGATATATTTAGTGACCATTGAAAAGTTTTGGGAATGAAAATACCTTAACAAACTTTGTATTTTAGGAAGATAACTGATGTTGATTTTCTTTACGGATGGGAACAAACCTATAATAGAAATAAGGTTTTTTTCTTACTTGTCATTTGAAATAATTTATTTATAAAGTGAATATATTAAAGGAGGATTCCAAGAAAAAAATTGGAAGAAGTCAAAGACTCAATCCCTGCAGAGAAAGAATAGAGCATCAAAAATAACAACGTTTTCAGCAAAAAATGTGAACCTCTTTATTCTACATTTTTAAAATAGCAACTAAGTGTGAGGCATTATATTAAGTATTAACTTCATCCTGTGCCAACAAGTAGGGGAATAGAGAGAGAGAAGGTACACTTTGCACAGCAGAAGAATTTGAAAATGGGCTGTGAAGAATTATTAAGATTTATTTAATTTGGAGGTTTGTCTAAAGTAAGAGACAGAGTTCAACATTTGAAGATTTGAGAATGGTCTCATTAAGTGTCAAAGAATAGCATTTAAAGATATAATGCTCATGCCTTACACCTTGCAGAATGCATTCTTTTGGAAGGAAGACAGGAACCAGTGAGGCAGATAAAGAACAAAGAGTAAAGCAAAAATAAGAATGCTTTATTTCCATAGAGAAAAGATAGCTTATAAACTGTGGCAAATACAATACTGGAGAATCATTTTGAGGACTTTGGAAAATGAAAAACTTGTATATTATATGCATTTTATGTTTTGTCTTTTAGTTTAAAAAGACTTTGTTGTGGTTTTTGTTTGCTTCTCAAAGACATATGTTCACTCTATAAACTGTAGCCTTCAAAAGAAAGCTCAGATTCTTGTTTAGAATTTCTTCCAAAAGCTTTCAGTGGTGTCTTACAAAAAAAAAAAAAGAGAGAGAGAGTGATTACTTTGCTGTTTAAGAAACAAAAGATAAAAAAACAGGGAATAGTTCTTTTTACAAAAAAATATATTTTCTAAAATATTAATAGTTGGTTATGGAAATGTAATCTCTTCTACTTTTTTAAATACAAGAGATTGCAAAAACCGTATGCAATTTCTAATCTTTCAGGAATGACACAATAAAAAATTATGATACCTTGGATAAACTGCACTGCTCTCATTAATTTTGTTAATTCATGTTGGCTAGCAGAATAAACTTCCTTAAAAAGTTTAAGATGCCATTACTTAAATAAGACTTCTTGTTTTGAGTTGCTATAATTTTCATGAACAATGGCTTACATTATGCTGAGAATATATCCAAGGTTTACAAAGAAGTAGGCGATAATAACAAAGTTGATTTGGATCCTATCTTTTCTTATGACATTTAAAGATGATGGTTCTAAGACATGAACTGATTTTCATAGCATCGCAGATATAATATTTAATTTGTAATCTGAAGTCCATCAGATATTTTTAAGGCCAAATTGTCGTCTTGGAAATTGGTATGCACATTGTTTTACCAACTTTCATTGTATTTGACTCCAATTCTCTTAAAATCATTAAGAATGATGCCTTAGTCTTAACAGTATAAATCATAACAGAATATCATTCTCTCGATTGTTGTTGCTTAGGGAATTTCATATTTTTAGGCTACATATATTTAGATTTCATGTTTTACTTAGTAATGATTTTATCCTTCATTTCAAGGATATCCTTTCAGAATTGTTTAAAAACCTAAGAAGTCAAACCAAAAATACACTTCTCTACTGTTCAAGAATATAATGGGATGGATTTATGGTATAGACATACCACAGTAATGATTGCAGAACATGGGCAATGCTGAATTACCATGCAGTCCAAAATTATTATGTGATTGTCATGAAATGAAGACACCTTGGCATAATGACTTGGTATGATAAAAAAAAATGCGGGCAGTGTCTAGTAGAACTCCGTGTCTTTACTTAGTAGAACTACATCTCTTCCTTATATAACAGGATTATTACATGAATCACATGTATTAATACATTTGAAAGTCAAGGACAGAAGACTAGTATCTGTTTTAAGATCAGAAAAAAATACATATTCAAAAATTATAGCCAAGATACATGGACTGTATTTGGTAAAAGCATTGCTCAAAGTTCTGGTGAATTTAAGGACTAATACATACTTGGAAATCACTTTAGATACCAACTCCTGCACATTCAGGGTGATTGAAATTGGAGAGCTAAAGTAATCACAGAGAAATTTTTCTGTAATTCTGGAAATGGCAGTGAGTGCGTGGAGTATGGGGAGAGTTGTGGTATTTCTGATGGCAATAGTGTAGTTCATTTTCAGAATCCAGATTGTGAACACTGTTCTCACTGCTGCTAATCTTTTTATTAGTACACTATCAAGTACATGGAACATCAGAGGATTAGGAGAAATGCAACATGATTTTTGTTTTTTTGTTTACATTTTCACTAGATAATAAATTCTGGATTAATTACATTCATCTTCATATCCCAAGATATAGAAGAGTAGGTGTTACAATATAGGTGCCAATTAAATGGGTGACAGTGCATGAATGATCCTCTTGGGATCAGAATACAAAGAAAGACATGAAACCTTTAGAGTATATAATAGGCACATTACAAAATATGGATGATGGTAGAAGCTGAATCCAATATAGGATAATATGATACAGCCATTTGCAGAGGACAAGAAAAGAAAATGCAGTGATTCTTAACATTTTGGGATCATGAACATTTTGGGATACCCAAGAATATAAAGAACTCATATGCTGAAACACACACACACACAAACATACACACACACACTTGCTTTTAATTTAGGAGAATGAAAAGCCATTTGAAGCCCTGTGTTTTGTCATTTTTTTTTAAATATACTATAATCAAATGTATCCAGCCTGTCTTGAACTGTCCTAGTTTACTCCTGTGTTCCAGGGCAACTGATAATTGTCCTCATTTTTGCTCTTTAGAGTATTACCCTATTAGAGGAGATGTATTATATACTCTATTAATGCCTCTTAGTGTATTTCTATGTATGTGTGTAAACCTAAATACATACATATTTGTACAGATGCACTCAGTGTACATAATTTTGTCAATCAAGGTTTAACCAGAGAAAAAGAACCAGTAGGAGATATATATTAATATATTTATTGTAAGGAATCGGCTTAAATGGTTATGAGGGCTGGCTAGGCAAGTCCAAAGTTCATAGGGAAGGCCAGCAGCAAAGGCAGCCTGGAACCCTTTGGTCATGGCTAAAGCTACTATCCACAGATGGAATTTCTGCTTCATTGGGGAAACCTCAATTCTGCTCTTAAGGCATTTCAACTAATTAAATCAGGCCCATCTAGATTGCCTAGGAAAATCTCTTTTACTCGAAGTCAATGGATTATATATTTTAATCACATGTATGAAATTCCTTCAGAGCAACACCTAGCCTGGTGTTTGAGGACTGTAGCCTAGCAAAGTTCACAGATCAAAAAAACCATCAAAGTAGTGTAGTATATATGGGATGTGGGATTAAGTGTTAGCATTATTTTATCGTTACATGGTACCACATCTTTCTCCCCCGATATTATGAGCATTTAATGCCCAGGATTGAAGTTTGGGATCTTTGGTTACTAAAATAGTGCAAATTTTTAATAAATATTATCAGCATTGTATTGACTCATGAGAATCACTGAAGTAGTAAATCCTCAACTAAGTAGTAAATCCTCAACTAATTATACAAACATATTCGCCTATGCATATTGTGGCTTTAGTTTTGAATATAGGCATTATCTATTTTTCTAGCAACCTGGGAAAACTATTTTATTACAATGTTATTTTTCTCTGAAACATTTTACATACGTGCATGGAAGATAGGTATGTAATACATACATATATTACCTATATATGTGTCAAACTATTAGATTATACTATAATGCATTTTATTCCTATCTTATGCTCTCAGCCAATGAAAGGTAGTGAATGCAAGTGTTCTGTTAATTCATAGTCAAGAATTTTCTTGTACCATACCACCAACACTTAGGCAATAAGCACTAAATTGAGCTATCAAAAATTGCGTGAGCTATGCAGCCTTTGCGGTTTACTGTACTGTGGCTTTACTTTAATCAATATTTTCCAGTTCATTTAAAAATTTTGTACCATAATGCCTGAAAAAAATGTGTGCAAGTGCTAGCGTAGTACCATTGTTGACACATCCAAAAAGTGAGCTTTACAGTGGCTCAAAAATATTCAAGGAATATATAGCATACACGGAGCTATACAGTTGAATTGGAAATTAGGGATTTTTAGAAGCCCCTGTACATATTAGACATTTAAGAAGTATCTCTTTACCTGGGAATATTTTTCAATGATTATAGAAAATGTAGCTGGAATCAATTATTGTCTAAGGCATGTCATCACCTGAGGGGATTCAAAGAAATGAGAAGAGTGACCACCAATATTTGATTCAGTAATTTAGAGCTGATTCGTTAAGATGCCTTCAGATGCCTTTCCCCTCCACTGCTTCCGGGCAAAATGGGATATGCAAGTACTGAGGCATTTTTCAAATGTGAACACTGTTCTCTATGTGCATGATACTAAATTTTGGGTGGATATGAAAAATTCAAACAGAGTAGTTTATATCCTTACACGCCACAAAAGCCAAATTAGAGGTTCAAGGAATACTCACCTGAAAAATGAGCAGAATGACACCTGTTAAATAAAAACACATTAGTTTGTTTGTAAGAGGAGTTGTTATATGTTTAAAATAATTGGTTATATATATATTTTTTTGCCAGCCTCATGGTAACACCACAGTAAAGACAACATCAAAAGGGTTGTTGTCAGCAGAACATATTTTGCACAAAGGAAAGATGCCAATAGGAAGTATGAGGGTAACTCTTCATTAAAGAGGATGATTGGAATCTGATCAGGGAAGAAGGATAGTTTGACTAAATAAAGAGGAGGCAAAGAGGTTTCAGGTTGGATGAAGAAATACTGGGCAGACAACAGCATGCCTAGCAGATGTTTGAGCTATGAATAGGGCAGCCTCGTTGTCATGGAATATTTGTGTACAGAATTAGTAGGTGATGAGGTTGGAAATGCAGTCTGTGACCTAACTGTGGACGACCATAAGTACCAGGAAACAAAGTGGGGAATTTATCCTTATAGGTAATGATTCCTGAGAGAGTCATCAACATAGAGAGTGGTGACAAGACTAATTGAACATGAGAATTTGAGAGAACACTTTAACTTAATAAATGTATCAGATGTATCACTTACCATAATGGATAGAATAAAATGATTTATTTTAGTGCTAGTATTAACACATGAAGCCAGAATTCTAATGAAAATGATTTGGTTTAATGAATTAACTTGTAAACCTACTGGGCAAGATATCTAATGCTATGTCAGGTGCCAGGCTTAGCATACTGCCACTACTCAAAAAGTGAAATGTAATAATGGGACTTGTCAAGAATCCGAAGTAATAAATGTCATTAAACCCAAGAGACAAGGAGATTGCTTTGCTTTCACCCAGGGATATATAGTCTCAGTTTTCTCAGGAAAACCTAAAAGGCTGCTACTAAATTTACTCTGAAAAGAATGAATACATTATTTAAATTCTAATTCAGGCCTCCCTATCAAAAAGAACAAGGGAATCTTACCTGCATTGAATGGTCTCTGAAAAGATGTATGGGAAAACACTGCTCTCCTAATCACTGAATTAAATGCAATTTGCTAGCATTGGTTTAATCAGTACCTTGTAATCAAATCAGGCATGAAATCAAGTTTTGATTATATACTGTTCTTCCTATTACTAACAAATTGCCGAATCATTGGGAACGCCCTTAAGTATGGGGGAGGATGTTAAAGGATTGGGGAAGGCAACTATTTTATTTAGTAAAACAGAGAAATACAATTAGATTTAACTAAATTTGCCAAACTCTTTAGCCTTCTTTTGAGCTATCCTGAAAGGACTTAGATTCTCAACATACTTCCTATCACACATTTTAAACTGCCTTAACGAGCTACAGTAAGTAGATAGATAAAACTAATTGTTTTACATAAAATATCCCCTAACAATACTTTAAAATGTAGAAGCTTTTTTAAAAACAAAATATAGGGTTTTCTATTGCAATTTTTAATCTTCCAATTAAAAGTGATTTTATAAATAAAAGTTAATTTGATTATAACAATTTTCACTTTTTTTCTCACTAAAGATATGTTTGGGGCCAACCACGTATAATCTGTTTACTTATTTTCATATTAAATTCTAATATGAGGATGATATATTTCATTTTACAGATAAGAAACATAAGATGAATGTCTTTTGTCATACAACTACTAAGTAGTAAATGTGAAATTGAGATGTTCTTGATTATAAAGGCCTGCTTTTCATATCATCATTATAAAAATAATTTTTCCATTAGAGAATTTACATATTTTACTATTTCAGAATGCAAGCCAGATCTCAGGAATGGGAAAAGGTACCCTCTATGGCTACCAGAGCTCTAATAAATTCAATCTTTTCAAACATCAAAATCAAACAAGGATTTTGATTGGTCTATCAAGTCATTTAATTAGAATAAAGTTTGTTGATAGCCTATTGTGTTTCAGCATCAATTCAACAATGCACAAAAATAATTATTCAACATAACCAAGTACATTTTATTAAAGGATGCATGTTGTTAAAAATTAGAAAAAGTTGCATCCATTATTAATTTTATTTTAGTTTTTATAAAACTAGGAAAGGTAAGTGACCATTGTTTAATTGTTTATTGATTTATTGCAAAATTTTATTTTGAAAGAATTATATGCAAGGCACTAACTTGAGTATTTTTTTAATCCAGAAAAAAACCTACAAATAGTCTTGAAACCCTCAAAAATCACATTATTTTTTATAAGGCATTTATTATATGTAGGAATACATAGTAAAGAAATATTTATAATTTATTTGCAGAGTACTATGGATAAGAAATATGAATAGAATAGTTTAATCAGAAAATCACAGAAATTATCAATGAACAGAGAGGCATATCAAAGAAAACTATGGTCAAGTGAATGACAAGAATAAAACATTTGGGATGAAAAACAATAATTTAAAAAAGAAAATGATATTGGCTGAAAGTGGCAAGAGCAAAAATTTGGCCTAAATTTCCCCTGGTTTTCAGAAAAAGATATTATTATATCTAGAGTTTTAAAGGGAAAAAACTGTAACCCTAGAGTTGTATGCCCAATTAATTCATAAGTTATGCAAAAATGATTAAGTTCTAGGTATCTGCTGTACAACATATAAACAAATAAATATACAAACTATAGACAGCAGTACTACATTAAATAGTTAATCTGTTAAGAGAGTAGATAGATCTCATGTTAAATGTTGTTACCACAATAAAAATTTTAAATGTAAGCAATAAAACTTTTCTAGACATGTTTGTCTTCATCAGTCCAACTCTATTGCAAACTGTAATCATGTGCTAAGCCCTGTACTAGGTGAAGGATATACAAAGAAAATCAAGATTCAATTTTTTTTTCTACAAAGAGCTAAGGAAAAATAATGCAGTAACAAATAATGACAATGCAATATGACAAGGGCTAAAATAGAGGCATAATTAAAATTTGAATGAGATACATTTGTGGAAATAATTGGTTCTGCCTAGTAGAAGAAATAATTTCTAGATTTAGTAGATGACAGATGATCTTAGGAAGCTGTAGAAAAGGTGTCACCTTTAAAAATGACTAGGAATTTGCTGGATCGAAAAGGATGAGTGGGTAGTAGGTGAGAGAAGGAGTGTAGAAGAGGGGATGTCAGGTACAAAGAATAGCATTAACAAAGGCAAAGATAAATAAAATGCTTTGTGAATTTGAGGTCAGTGATTTGGCTAAAGAATTGGATACGTGAATGAGAGAGATGATGGGAATGTAATCTGGAGACTGGTTCTGATAGACCTTTTAAGCTGTGCTAATTTATTGTATTATTCTGAAATATCTAGTGTAAAACAAAATTTTAAGAATAGATAAAAGTTATTTATTTGTGTATATTGTGTCTTACCAAATGCAGTGTTCATTCATTTCTCAAAATCTTTTAAGCCTCATACTACTTCCATGAAAGCATGTAACAAATTTTATCTTTTTTTAACCATAGATTTTCAGTTGATTTCTTAAGATTTTTTGCTTTTCCAGTTAGGGTACCTATGCTGTGTTTCTTGCAGGATGATAAGGGCTGTTTGCAGTATATTTTATGTTTTGCCTTAGAGGAGCAAAAAAAAAAAAAAAAAAAAAAAAATTGCTCAATTAAGATCACTAGAAAAATCTGTGTCAGAGAAGAAATTTACCCTGGACATCGTATCAATTCTCTCTATCCTATCACAGACTAAGCAAAGGATCTTTTTCAAAATGGGCATATAAATATTCCTTGGTCATTCTAATACTTTTTGCACAGCTGCTCACTTTCTCTCACCTACCTACGGGGCCTGAGATTTCAAATGATACCAGCAATTGTAAAAATAAATAAATAATAAAAAATATCCCATGATTCCTTCAAATATATTTTAAAAACACACTAGTACTGTCCATAGAGACACTGCACTCAAATACTCATCTTTAATTTTCTATAGAAAAGTTTCTTTTCACGCAATGTTTTCTTTTTGCTTTGAAAAGTAGTGAGTAACTTGGAATCCTATAGGTCAGTGTCTTTAAAAGTTACACGTTTCTCATCCATTTTGAAGTCTTTATTAACATCTGGTTATGCGCTTTTGTTTTTTCTCGCCTCCTACTACACTCCGTGCTGATACTGAGTTGTCTGCCAGCCATGCGCAGCCCCATACCAACACTTCAGTTAAGTTCTTTCTGCCACATGAAGCTAGGATTGCAGAACTACATCCCTTCTCTGTGTACAGAGATGCTCTTTTGAAGCATGTCATAACATCAAATTCAATGTCATTTTCAAGCAGATTAAGGTGCCTTCAGGGTGCCAATATTGATAAACAGGCCACTCTTGCAGAGATGATGGGTTTTCTATTTAAAAAATAAAAAAGCAACCAGTGCACATATTTGGACACAGTGAACACCTCACTTTCTATATTGGACTTTCAAAAGATGCCACAGGATTTCTTGCTTCATGGGCTCTGCGCTAGCAGAGCTATTTACCCCTACTGTGGCGGGCATATGTCTCCAATGCTACATACAGTTTATGGCTTTGTCAGGCAGCAATTGTAGCCAATGTCTACTTTTCTGTATTTGATTATACCTTTTGTTCATGCTTTTCTTCACAGCCTTTAAGTGAGAGGCCCTCAATGACTAACACAGAAAAGGGCGAGATGTGCACGTGTCTCTCATTCTCTGACCCTGTATAGGACACCAATATATGATGCATGGGATCAAGGATCACTGGGTTTTCTATCCTTTGAATTTATTCCAAATATATGTGGTTTATGATATCCCTTCAAACTGGTTATATATTTTAAACATGTTACTAGCTTTTCTTTTCTTAGCCAACACCCATTGACATTTTTCTCTATCTCAGAACCAACTATGCACAAAATAATAAAAAGTACATGCACAAATTCTTGGGGTTTTGACTGTAGCATCCTATTAGATCTATATGTAACAGTATAAAGTGGCTCAAATTTCCACTTTGACAAAGATAAGATTTCTGCTATTATTGGATACACAATATTTTTTATTCATTTAAATCATATTCTCTTCTGGCAAGCTAAGATTGCTTATCTTCATCCTAGTTTATCTTGATCCCTAGAAAGCAAAACCTGGGATGAGGATAATTGATAGTCTTTGATTGAGAAGGTACAATCCCTGGGCAACAAAAATGAGGGAATATGGAGGCAGAGCAGAAAAGAATAGAAAGCAATGCAAACTCATTTTACCAAGCTCACCAGCAGCTGCAAAAAGACACAGCTAATCGTTTAGCAGGTCACCGACTTTGCAACATAGGACATATTTCAGCAACATAGGATAGTCAAGGAGAGGGAAAAAGAGATGATTTATTTGCCCAACTCTCTCTAGATTTCCTTCTCAATGGTCAATGTCTCCCCATGGGGAAAAAATTCCAATTCTAATATTTATATTCTACATTTTCTTTAGTTCCTCAGGAAGTCAGATTACATGATCTATGAAGGTTGATTCATTCAGTTGAGAAGTGGTGAGAGAAGACAAGAAGTAAGGCCATGTAGCATATTGTTCTGATTGTACAGAAATAGCAAAACAAGAGATCCCAGCCTGACTAGGCAAACATCTCATATGCCCCAGACAGCAAAACCACATGGGCCCAAGCTGTGCTCAGTGGCATCCAAGACAGAGTATTGTTTGAGGGAAATCATGGCCCCGAGAGAATGGGACGAGGCACATGAAATATGTTCAATATTTTAAAGACCCTGTAGGACATATTTACTGCATTGTTTCTTTTCAATTTTTTGATGCAGCCTGTTAGAAAGGAGGTGTGTAATTATTGATGATGATTATCAAAATATATAAGCATTTTATATTAAATTAATACTGTATTTCATTAAGCATCAATTAATAAATTCTTTATATGGATGCCAAGTAAGTCAAGGCCAGAAATAAAACAATACTGTTTGTTGAGGACCTACTATCTTCTGGGAATTGGTCTAATTTCTGTGGATAGAAAATTTATTAGGACTAAAACCTCACACTCAAGATATTTACAGTCTAGTGCGAGATACATGAAAGCTTATAAAAAAAATGTAACCTTAGTAAATGCTAAGTAGAAGTAATCTGAGGATATTATTGGAGTAGAGAAGAGCAACAGTCAACTAAGACTTGAAGGTAGCACAAGATTCTTTAAGGAGAAGATGGTTAATCCAGTCTCAAAGGGTAAGAAAGGATTTAAACAGGTGGATAACGTAGACAAAGTCGTTAAAGGAATTGACGCCAATTGGAGCAAGAAATTTTACATGAGGAAATGGTAAAAATTGAGGTTGTGAAAATAAGGAGAAAACTTCTGTGCTCAGCTAAAGAATTTAAACCAAAGTCCCAAGGCAATGGGGAACACAGAAAAATAAGCAGATCAGTGACAATACACACAGGTTCTGAGTTTTGAAATATTACTATCGTTGTAGAGTGAAATTGATTGGAAGTATCCAAACTCTGGACAGAGACTGGTCAGGATTGTGTTGTGTGGACATAAACTAAGACCATACAAATGAAACAAGCAAATGCTGTTTATTCAGACCTGCTATAGCAGGGGAGTCAGCCACTGTTACTGGTGTTTTGACATAGAGTCAACGGGAGGCAGAGGAGTGGGAAAGCTTTAAAGGCAAGGCTTCAGGTATGCCTTACTTGGAGTTTACTGACACAGGGAAGCTGTGGGGGCGTTAATTAGAAATGGAACATCCCGTATGATTGGTTAAGGGGGGTGCATATTTGGATTCCTCTGGTGGATCCTAAATTAGAATTGGGGAAAAAATTAGGGAAGCTGTCAGTCACAAACCGAGTCCTGGCTAAGGGGCCAATTATTACAGGTGCTATTGTTTAGCTTCTTGGATTGTTACTAGAGATAGCAGTTTCACTTTTTAAAAGTCTGACTTATAGCTGGCTGGCTTTGTGGGATATTTATTGTAGGTAAGCGTGTTGGTTTCTTGGCCAGGCTGCTGCAGGTTTTGGGTTAAAGTTCTGTATTTCTGCGGGATCTGGCCATTATCCATTTGTATATTCAGTCTCTCAATGGGCATAATCCAGTTAATGCATAAGGGCTGAAGTAAAGTAGTGACAGTGGGGATGGACTTAGACATTTCAAAAGAAGTAGTAGAGGAGTTTTTGTAATAAATTGCATGTAAGATAAGTGATACGCAGATTTGTAGTTGGAGCAACATCACACTTGGTGTAGCAGTAATCAGAACAACAGGTTACTTTGAGTGCTTGGTAGTAGTGGAGGAAAGATAATCTGACCAATTCCTTTTGGGGCTCATTGAGTATCATGTATCCAGTGGTTTGTAAGCATGTAAGGATAATGTTATAGACACTATATCTCTGACACCTTCAGTAGTGCCAGGCAAATAGGAGTGTCCTCAAAACATTTGTTAATTGAATAAATTAAATGTATTTATCTACCACTCAAGGGAAATAGATAAAAAGTGACGAATGCCTCAGAAATCGGTGTCACAAGTCATTTATACATTGTTTCTTACTGAAGAAACATGTTTGGGCTGCATTTGTAGGTGTAATACTTGGGTCATAATAGTATTATCTGTAGTATTATTACTATTATTATGTTCAGTTATTCAAAGACATAGGCATTTGCATAATTGAGGAACTTCAAAATAAATCAAGCAACATTTTTTAATTTTAGTTTCTAGGACCCTGAAATATCAGCCAATGTTAATTATTTTGAAAATACACACTACTATGTGTTCTTGCAAATTATTTTGTGTATTTAAATGTTTGTATATTTCAAAGTTGTGAGTTTCTTTTCCTTGAATATCTTCATATAATTAGATTACTATTCTAAATATCCTTTTATTACCTTTGTAGTTTTTTCTTGATGATGTTTATTATCCAGATAAATGACTGCAGTACTTAAAGTAACTTTTGTTTTTTAAATTTCAGCCTCTACAAGTTTCATTAATATTTTCATCTACTAAGTTTTTCTAACAATTCCAAAACTCACCTACTTATATTAAAATGATATAAATGTCTTCTTTGTTTTCCTAAATATTCTTGAGTTACTTAGGAAAACAATATCAATAAATTATTCTTTTCAAAGTTTTATTAAAAGCCATTAAAATAGTAAAAAGGGGATTGAGATAAATTATTATATGGAGCTTTCAAGAACATTGATATTCTCCTTTCGAGGACATTTGCTTCTGTGAGCAGAACTTTTGGTGATATTAATGGAACTTGTTATTTGGTTAAGAAGTGTGGAAATGGATTGAAAAATTATGAACTCTTGAATTCTGGAACATAGGGAGGCAACCTACAAAGAAAGAGAAATCAGTAACAAAGAGAAGTTTGAGAAAGTTGGAGGGAAATTATTGAGCTGTACTCTAGGTAGTTTTTCTTAAAAGGAATAAGGAAAGATCGTGTGGAGATATTTTATAGATAATAGGAAGTAATTGAAAGTCTACAAGCTGATGTATTCCTCTCGGAAAAGTAATATGTAGTAACAATGTGAAAGACATAATATATTGTACAATTCAACAAAGCCAATGGGAAATTCTATTGAGTACATTGGACTCTGCTTAAATCACAAAATCGATGAAGATTTGCCTCTGTGTGAGGCAAAGGACTTCAGAAGATAAATTTCAGGGTACCGATACTAAAGAATTATTTGTTTAAATCTACAGTATACTGAAAATAAAACAATTTTGCATATGGTGCAGAAAGCATCATTCAATACTGAAAACAATTTTGAAATATTTATAATTTATCATCATTAATAAACACGTACTAAATACCTAGTGTGTATATAGCACTGTGCTAGATTCCTAGATATGTGCCTTTATTTTTTGATTTTCATGTGGTAATTTGCACTTTGCAAATATAAACTGCAAATATGTAATAGTGTAATTAATAGTCATTTCAACTTTTCTTTTAGGCTCTCTCGGTCTTTTCCTACTTACTCCACATAATGTTTAGATATGTTATTATATAATTTATTTTTTCTTGTATAATATTGGTTCATCCTGAAGCTTAAATACTGTGTTAGTCACCCTGTTAGTCTTCAAATTGCAATATTCATTCAGCAGATAAAGAGAAGGAAATAAACCATTTGTAAGCCCTCACAAGATGCCAGAGGTTATTTCAGGAGCACAATCAAATCAGTAAGGCAACATGTAATGAATTAAAATATATATCAAGATGACCTATGATTAGAGATTACACAAAGCACACATTTAATATCAGCAACCTTAAAAATGCTATTACACTATCTTACTGGGCAATGACTAAATTTCTATACGTTCAGTCATTTGGAGGATAAACAGGATTCTACAAATATATTATGGCAAAGGTTAAGGAATACATGGGAATGAACTAGATTTTCACTCCTGAGATACAAGACAATGAGATAGAAAGTAAAAGATACTTTTCTGCACTCAGAGTCCATCCCTCCTCTTACCAGAACATGTACATGCATATTACACATATGTGCACTCTAAAACATAGAACAAACTAACAAAAATAATAACAAAGAGAAAGAAAAATATGAGAGAGATGAGATTAGGACTATAAATTTTCACGATCAACACAAATGCAGAACATTTAAAAACAATGTATTTTTTATTTTTAAGTAACATTCTATTTATTTTGGAAGGTTTTTCTTATCAAGGGAAAAATTTATTTTTAGTGCAATGTCATAAGCTCAATATCATTTAGGAGCAACAACAATTAAATATGAAAATAGGCACTATCAGCAACTGCTAGCCCAAGTGAAGTTACATTTCCCAATTTTCTCTCTTAATTAGTTGCAGAGGAGTATTAGACTACTACATAGTCTCTTTGCACCACATCAAGGGTTCACGTCTGTAGATTTCATTACATTTGTGTTTAGAATATTTATTTTTTTGCTGAACACACAGCTTTGAACATGAATTATACTATGTATTCATTTAATACCAAGTTATTCCTTTTAATTTAACCAATCTTAAGTGGACTTGGTTAATTTAGTCATTTGTTTTACAGTTTTATTTCTTTTGAACTCTGTATAGCTTGTTCTTTTTATCTTTCTGTGATACCACACACTTGCCTTTGATATGAGATTTTTAGAAAGGTATAATATATTCCTTTAATGTAGTGTGTAGTGGGCTGGGCATGGTGGCTCATGCCTATAATCCTAGCACTTTGGAAGGCTGAAGTGGGAGGACTGCTTGAGGCTAGAAGTTCGAGACCAGCCTAAGCAACACAGCGAGCCTCTGTCTCTTCAGAAAAAAAAAGAAAAGAAAAATTAACCAGGTGTGGTGGTGTGCACGCCTATATAGTCCCAGCTACTTAGTAGGCTGAGGCCGGTGAGGCAGCTTGAGCTCAGGAGTTCAAGATTGCAGTGAGCTATGATGACACCACTGCCCTCAAGCCCAGGCAACAGAGTGAAACCCTGTCTGAAAAAAAACCAGAATGGCATAAAGTACTTTTCAGGTGATCATACATCACTTCAGTACCATTAGGTAGTTAGAAGTAGTTACAGTTTAAAATCAGCCATCAATTAATAATTTAAAAAGATGATAATTAAAAATTCCCTTATCAGCTGTACTACTGTGCTAAAAAATCTTACAGCGTCTATCAAATGCCATTACATTTTTGTAAACAGATACAGTATCCAACCGCAGTGATCCTAGGAATACTGAATGTAGTTGCATGGGGTTTGGCATAACTTTGAAAACAATTTTTAATTCCGGGTCAGTGCTTCTTTGCACCAATCATCCACTTACTCTAATAGTGGCATTTGTAAATGTGCTGACAATGTATTGTCATCTCAGAATATGCCTTAGCATGCTTATATGTGCTTTCTCAACATGATTTACTATTCAGAAAAACAGTGGAAATATTCGTGGATAGCTCAAGAAGGCATGTCTTTATTTATAATGCTTGTTTCCAAGGAATATATTGAGATCCCAACTAACTATCTAGGGGCTTATCCGCTTAGACAATTTACACATACTCAGACCTATCACTCTGAAGTGTTTTCAAGCATATTAGCTTTTGCATTGCTGCACATTTTAAGACTTTTTATTGCAGCAAATTTTTAGTGTACCTAACTCATAGTATCACAGATAAAAATTATAGCATATAGATGTACCTACTCCCTGTCAGAAGACTAGAAAATATATATATGTATATAAACATACACACACACACAAAATGCCATCAGATTTTATAAGTTTGCTAGTTACCCAAAGTGTATAGATTAATTTGAAAAACCAGCTACTAGCCAATGATCAACCAGAAAACACAATAATTGATGTTTTACTATTTCCTGATTTGTGAAAGGCATTTTATTAGGGCTTATGAAGAATATTAAGAGTAATTAAAATTTATACATGAGTTGGAAATACAGGGCAAATACATATTGAAATGTAGGACATGAAATTTGCTCAATGCCTGCAGAAGATGCTATGTACTTAAACTCTAAAAGAGACATTGAGTAACCCACTGTCCTGAAGTCTAGCAGTTGCTAAAGACCAGTGCACTAACCAGGGGGTTTTATAATAAAATAGGCATTTTACAGTTTGAAGGAGAGGATGGTGGGGTGGGGGTTGGGATTGTTTCTAGTCTATAGCAAAGACACCAAAGTAAGGAACACATTCAAAATGTATCAGTGGGAAACAACCACATTAGTGGGTCTGGAATGGAATTTCTGCACAGAGAGTAATGAAAGATATGTGTAAGTAGATGAGAGACGGTAATAGGAAACAGATGGCATACACTTGAAAGAGATACTAAAGAGCTTGGGTTTGAAAATAATGGCAAGAACATGCCACTTTTTATAAATTTTTTTATAAAGTCCACATAGTTTACATATCTGATATCCTGTTGTAAAGTTTTCAGTTAGATCATCCTGTAGTTGACACCCACTGAGCTTGGGTGGTCAAGGCTGCAAAGTGCTCTCCAAGTGCCAAAGAAAAACTCTTCCCTCCCTGAATTGGTAGTTCAGGATTTCCAGGGTGCCAATGCTTAATTTTTGAAATGATCATGAAATGGAGATGTGACGATTTTCCTTGAAGACATGATAAATGAACCATAGATCATTCTTTAACGTGTTTTATTAATACAATTAAAGTTCACTGATTTGATTAATGATTTTATATTTATGTCTAATTTAAGGAGCTTTATGGACTCTAAAGAATTGTTTGGCTTCACTGTCACATTGAAGGAGAGAAATTAGGATTACCATTTGGATGGAGAGATAGATTAGTGTGATCCAAACCTCGATATAATTATGACTATTTCAGAACCCATTATCTCTTATTACAAATGGGAAAAAGGTTTTTTGTTTGTTTCGGTGTCTTCATATCCCAGCCCATCTATCTAACTTGAGCTCCTCTTAACACTTTAATAGCCCAAAATTCAACTTGATCTATGGTTTTAAAAAAGCACTGATGATTCTTTATCTGCCTGATTACAAATGTCCCTCAGGCAGATAATGCTGTTGCTTATTGCTCCACGTGTAGTTTAATTCCATTTATTAAAATGAAACCATACCCTCCGTGTTGCTCACTGTATCTCATCTTCCTGAACATGTTAAGGCTACATGAAATGTAAGACCTCTCCTCTCTTTTATTTATGTCTCTGCTTACTATCACCTTTTGGGAGATTCAGAATCCCGAAATCTAAGATGACATGCTGTTCCATTCTTTCATCTTATGGCTACTTATTTTTCTTCATAAGATTGTATCATGTTTGTTTATTTCTTGGCTCCCTCACTGGAATGTAAGATTCGTGAAGGGCCACAGCAGATACATAGTAAGCCTTTAATAAATACTGGTTAAATGAATGAAAAAAATCAACAAATAACATTATGGCTGTTATGATCAAATTATTACCACTTAACAGTCATCAAAATTTAGAAACTATCTTTCATACTTCTCTTGCATATAACTCAAAAAAGTGCCATTAAATACTGTTCACAAATACTATTGCTCATTATGAAAATTAAAGGTTAGATGGACCCAAAATGTGTTGTGAATTTACAAAGCAATTTCAGCCTCTTAGAACTGAAATTCACTTTATGAAATGGAATTTAAATTTTCAGCTCACAGGAAAGATTCTTTATTAAATGTTGGAGTTCCTTGATGCTTAGGCCTGGCCTACTTCTTTCTCATTTATATCGTCCCCTGCGGTGATCTCAACCATGCCTGTGATTTCAACAACCATTTAAATGCACATTGATCATATATTTTATCTTCAGCCCGGGTGTCTCCCATGAGTTTTGGATCCCTGGATACAAATGTGCATTTGACATTTACACATGGATGTTTCAAAGGCACCTGAACAAGTCTGAAAACAAATCCATGATCTTCCCTAAACCCATCATTTTTTCTATTTCATTGTTTTTAAGTCTTACCAAAGGGTGACAGTATTATAAAAAAGGAAGACTCTTAGGAGCTTGGGTTAATTCTCACATCTGTAGCTTTCATTACAAAGTACGGTGTTTCTTAATATATTCCAGACCTTTCATTTAGGATCAGTTCTCTTATGACTTCAAATATAATATATCCTTTAGAATTTCATTCTTATTAGTTCTAAAATATTCTGTTTGTTTAAAATGTTATTTTGTCTTAATATTTGAAAGGTGTTTTGACTTCGTATAACATCTGAGGTTGACATTCATTTTCTCTTAATGCATTGAAGATGTCATTCCACTGTATTATGCCTTCCATTATTCTATTAAGAAGTTCAGGACTCACTTTAATATAAATTCTGTTGAAATTAATCATCTTTTTCTTTCTGGTTGCTTTTAGAATTTTCTTTTTGGTTTTATATATATGTGTGTGTATATATATATGTATTTCTCTTTAACTTTTGGTGGGGTGATTCAGCAGCCTTCTCAAATCTGTGGAATATCTTATTTATTCTTTTATGAAAAATTCTCATCCATTTCTTATTGAATATTGTGTCCCTTTCATTTTCTTTCTCATGCCCTTGTGAATAGCCAATTGGATCTATATTAGATATTCTAACTCTGCTAGTTAGGTCTTGTATCAATGTTTTCATATTCTCAATCTCTTTACTTCTTTGTGTTGAATTTCTTTATAATTTCCATACATCAAGTTTTCAGGGCACTAATTCTCTTTATTTGCACTTAGTCCACTGTTAAACATATCAGTCTAATTTTTACATAAATATTATATTGTTAATTTCTAGGATTTTTATATATATTTATCTTCTGTTTGTAGATACCTGCCAATATTAATCCCTTGAAATTCATAATTTCAATTCCTTCTTATTGATTTAAACATTTTTAACATCATGTTTGATAATTTCAATATCTGAAATCTTAGTGCATCTAAGCCTTGTTTGTTTTTTCCTCTGTCATTCATGGTAGCCTATATTCTGTTTGCTTGTTGTTGTTGTTTTATTAAATATATCTCTGTTTTTGCCACTGTGATCTTACTATTCTTGGAGCTTTATCTCTAGAAATTTCTGGACACTCCTATTAAAGGTGAGAGCTTTCACAAGAAGGAGAAGCAGCAGGAGGAGTAGGAGGGGGAGGAGAAAGAGGAGATTTGTATTTGCTTTTTAAAACCAAATGGAATTGCTACCAACTTTTAATCATTTTAAACTAAATTCTCACCTTGAGGTATTATGAGCTCACATTTAGGATTTGTCAAGAAAACTTTCTTCCCCTTCTTCAGTAAATTAGTCTTAGTTACCTTGCTTATTTCTCTGTATCTGAATAGCTAAACATAATAATGCACACACATCCTGGATGATGTTCATTTTTATTAAATGCATTTATCTTAAACTGTCAAAATTATAAGGATTTAGTCAGGCTAAAAGTGGTATCTAAGATGTTTACTTGAGAGCACTGGGTGACAAGAGAATGTAAATAGACTCCTCACTCCCCTCCTTTGATGGAAGAAATATAATGGTATTCATAAGTTAATTTTAGTTAAACAATTTGGTGTGAGAGCAATAATCTCACCACATGCAAATGAAAGAATAAGTACAAATAAGGTTGAAACAAAACAAATTCAGTAAGAAAAATCACTTTCAAACATTCACAGAATGCTATTCTTTAAACTTGCTATGAAAATAACTTGGCACCAAAAGGACTGCTTACCAAAATTCTATTGTAGTCAGTAATTATGGAGATTCTCTAAAAGTGCTCAAACTCCTATTTTAGTCTACAGTGTAAAATATTTTTTGAAGTGTCTGCTGCATCTGCCCATCGAGCACAAACATAATGTCATATTTAAAAGCTCTTGCTATAGGTTGATAAAGCAGATATTCCTCTGATCTAAATATTCTGATACATCAAGTAATATCCAAAGCCACCATTTTAGAAAGTCTTTTCTAAAGACCACCCTGTATTTAACTGAACTAATGCTGTAGTTGGTAACTAAGCTATCTCTTTACCTGTCTTCACAACGACAACAAAATCCTATATTTTCCATAGTTTCCCATTAAGATCAATAGCATCTTATTCATTATATTCTTGCTCTGGGCATGTTTCTGTTATCTCCTTGGTTAAATTGAAAACGTTTTTGAATGATAGAGAGGAAGCCTTAATCTTACAGGTCCCTTCTCCCAGCATCCAGTGTATAGTATATCTTCAATAAGACCATATTAATTTGAAAAAAAAGGATCAATATAATAACAAAATACCAATTGAGTAAAACTAGGAAATGTACATTCTGCATTTAAAGCGTCTGTAAATGACTTTATTATGTTACATTAAAAAGCTCATTTATATGAATTGATTGCCAGCTGTTCTGTTTATGTTAAGGGTAAAAAATTCTGTACAATTGGCTGGGAATTTTCTATGAAAATACTTAGAGTACTTTTTTATTTGATGAATAATTCTACTGGATTCAGAATACAAATGAAACAGAAAAACTCATAAAGAAAAACAAAATGGCTTAAAATACCACTATCCAAGAAGAATCTCTTTGGCGTGAATCCTCCTAGTCTCTTGACATATATAGACAAATTATATAAAATATGTAATACCGACATACACATATATAAGAAATATGCACAAATATTTGTCTCACAAAATCTATTGCACAGAGTATGTATAATTGGTAACTTGCTTTTTCTAAACACATATATAGATCTTTGATACACAGTTCCTTCAACCATTCTTTTAATGTTTTGATAAGCAGCTGCAAAAAATATTATATATAGATCCTTTAATTTTATATGTTTTCAACTACACACTTTTAACTGTTTGTAATATCTACCCATCTAGTCTAAATGTTTTCAAGGTTTCACACTGTCTCCTTACAGCTATAAATAATTCAAATCTTCAAAAGTCACTGCACCTTGGGGAGAGAAATTTTATCTTATCGTTATACTTGAAAGCTGATAAATGTCCAACTCACATAAACAAGTCTGAGAGATTAAGGGTACTATAAATAGCAATAATAGCTACCTTGCATCATCTATATTTTATAGAAAAATTTTTGCAATCACTACTTAAGAATATCTCTGAAGTATATGTAACATATACTAGTAGCAGAATTGTATGGATTTAGGATTGAAGCAGATTTAGCTGAAATTAGCACTGCCGCTATCCAGTTGTTTTATCTCTGATAAGTTTATTATTATCTCAGATTCCCAGTTTCCCTTTCTTTAAAAACAGATAATATTACCCATCCCCTGTATTCAGTGGAGTGAACTAAATGAAAAATGCCTGTGTGGATTGCTTTGCATTATGTTAGCACATAGTAAGTACTCAGTAAATTGTCTTCTATTTTGATTTGCCTTCTTTTCAGATGAAAACATGGAGGCATGGGGAGATAAAATCACATATCCAAATTTACCTGGTAGTGGTAAAAGCAGATTTGGACATTGAATCCCAGAATTTCAAACTCCGTGCCATTTTAAATACTGCCCTCCTGGTGCTTGAGTGCTCTCTACTGACAAGAGGTATGAAAGAAATGACAAATCTAGTTTTGGCTCTCAGCTCAGAAGTGTAGAATGAGGTGAGAGCTGGATATTTTCCTTGTGCCTGACACCACATTCAGGAATATAGGGGAAGTGGCTAAAACCATCAGTGTTATAAATGTTTGTAAGTATAAGAAGAGATTAAAAAAAGCTGAATAAATAACAAAAAGCAAAAATAATTCTTCTTTAAAGCTGATTTCAAACGCATTTTCCTCAAAAATTAGCAAATGTAGAACAGATTTTGTATATCACTTTGCAACACCAAACCAATTCTGCACAATTTTATTCATAATATACATTTTGTAGAAATTCTAGATTGGTGAATTTTACTATGCAATATTACAGCTTTTCAAAGTTTTATTAATACATTACTGTGACTAAATTAGGATCAATATTGAACATAAATTTAATGTGAGCTAATTATATATGAATTGTAGAGTAACACTTTTAATGCTCTAGTTAAATGGATTAATACAGTCTTGACTAAATTTGACAATGGACTTTCTTCTTTCTCTCAGCAGGTGTTAACTGGCCTTATTAATTTAAAAGCAAAAATTACTTTAAATAATTAGATTAAAAATAAAGACTTTAGAACACTCATTTAGGTTAAAACTATTTTTAAGTTCTGATGGTAAAACTGAAATGAGCTACTAATTAAATAATCTTCAATAGTGTTTAGTATTTCTGAGATCTAAAAATCTATCTAAAGGCCAGAATAGAGATATGTGCACCTCAAAAAATATGTTAACCACCCTATAGGCTTATGTCAGATAAATTATAAAACTCAATTCTTATGACGAAACTCTTGTCTTTATTGGAAAATCATATCTGGAAAATGACTTGGAACCTCCCCATAACTATAATCCATTCTTAACTTTATTACATGCAGAAATAGCAAAGAAATCAGGAAGACAGGCTGAGAGTTCAACTTAGGCAAAGCAGGATAATGTATAATAACACTGTGGAATCATCACTGGTGAAAGTCTGGTCCTTAATGTTTCAAGGTTTGAAACTGGGTATAGTCAGAATGGATTTGATCTGAGGAGCCCGCATCATACTCATTACTGAACAAGATAATGATTTATAAAGCAGATTCCATTACGTCACTGCAGAAGATATATCTTTGCCCAGAATATTCATGTCCTTTTATCTCCCAGAGCCCTTTAAGTTATCAAGATCATAGGGAAACAAATTCATAATCAGATTCTGACAATTGTGTTTGAATCTGTAGCATCTGAGTAAAGGAATACAGATAGCTGGGAGAAGAAGGTAGCAAACGGAGCTGATTTGGGGATGGGTCAATCTTCAGATTCACCTGGGGAGACAATATGGTTACTATACTCTTGCCCTAATTCTAATACTCAATGGAAATCTAGCAGTAATAAAACATATAGTTTTACAAAATAGTATACCCTAAGAAGCATGTGAAGTTTGAAAAAAAAAAAGGATGCTCAGGTGTTTCTAACATGCATTTTTAGAACTCTGGGTTTTGATAGATATTTCTTCCAGGCCATGGGGCTGGAAGAATTTCTCTGCTGTGCTAGAATATTCCTTTCTAGTACTCCTACCTTCCAGATAGTCAAGTCTACCTTAAGTGGTCAGTTTTAAATAAATTTGATAAGCCTATTTCACTTATCTAGGAACAGAGAAATTTTCAATAGTATAGTTTTATTGTAATACATTTGTGTAATATTTATAGGTATTGAACAGTAAGCACACATTTTATTTCAGGCACTGTGTTAGTTCCTGATTATTGAATTTTACTGATTATCTTATCCTCATTTTATAGACGAGGGTTCTGGAATAACATATGTTCAATAACTTGGTCACTGTTATACAGATATGAAGCCCCATAAGTAGGATTCAGACCCTTGTCTGCTTAGAATTTAAATCCCTGTAACTCACTTTTCCTTACTAAGAATAATGTACATAAAGCAACCAATGTGGCACTTCACAGAGCACTATTTTGTACCTGATAAATAAATACTCCCTAATTATATATATATATCCTATAGATATCAGTACTTATATCATTATTTTTATATAACAATAGAGTTGAAATTGTGGTTATATTTTAATTCTGATGATAAAGCTTACTTGAATTCTAGTGATTCCTAATTCTTCATTACATTATAAGCAGATTTGGATGGGTTACTCTATAAGCAGAACTGAAAACACATCCAACTAGGGTTAACCATCAGTAAAGCAACACGGTTAATACATTAACAAGTAGAAATAACAGGATTAGGGATGGACTTGAAAAAAATTACTAGACGACACGTCAGAGTACATTTTTCATTTTAGAAATCTCAAAGTGTGCCCTTCCAAGTAAACAGCATTCCTGACTGTCACTTTCTGAAAGCAGAAGAGAAACAGCCACATAGAATCCAAGTCTTTCTCAGCTTTTTGAATGACTTCAAAAGACAATTTTGACAGGCTTTTTTTTTCCCCCCGCCCTGAATTAACTATATACATTGTTAATCTCTGGAAAGTTGTTCACATTGACAAGTTCCATTCTCTATTTTGTGAGATGATAGTTATATTAATGTCACCAGGGAATAAGTAGGAAGCAAATGGGTTTTTCTGAGACCCAGAAGAGAGGAGTTTAATGCCACTCTTACATAAAATAAACTCTTGATCTCTAGCAAGAATAGATTATTTAAAAACATCTGTGCTTTCAGTGGGCTATGTGAATTTACATTATGAAGCTGCATTATGTCTCGTAATAAAATCCAGTGTTAGAAGTACCCTGACAGTGTCAGAATTCTCTCTGGAAAGGATTCTGAAGTTCGTGAGAAGGTAAAGTACAGAGCATTCTCTCTTAAGGGCTTCAGTCTCCATTGTCTCTGACAGCCCTGCCATGACTGCATATATTCTTTCTTATGACATTTGAATGCAGCACAATATCAATTTCACATAATTTAAATGAGAACCATGTTCTATTGCATTTGTGCTTATGCTGTAAAATCAAGATTCATGAGGGCTCAAGGAGAATCAGACTATGAATGTGTTATAAGCGAAACTGCTAAAGGCCATAAAACTAAGGAAGTCATGTTATGACAAATTGGGACTCCCATGACAAATACAAATCTGAAAAATATAGGCTATGTTGTAAGAAATTATAATGAATAAATATAAAAATTTATATCCATTTAATTAGATTTTTCTAGCATTTGAAAGAGAAACATTATTTCAAAAATCTTCTTCCAAGAATGATTACTAAGTATCAGAATGCTTGTGATGACTTATCCCTGGGATATATTTGGTTTTCGCAATGAAACTTGTATGAGCTTTATTTGACATTCCTATGTAATTGATCTATGCTAAAATAGACATTTCTCAGACGGGAGTTGCCTCAAGATATAACTTTCAGAATCCAAACAGACAAAAATAAAGGTCTCAGTTCTTCCATCCACTTTGAGAGATTAAAATGATAACTCTCTTTGATTTTGTTAAATATTCTCATTTACCTTGTGACTTCTGCCAGACTCATACATTGTTATCTGCATGGCTGTTTGTGATATTTCTACTTAACAGAATGTATTTGTTACAAAGTGCAGTATGTTTTTTAGGTACAACAAATAGTAGAATGTCTTTTCTTTTGGCCAATGCATTTGGAATATATTATAGAAGTTATATATGTGATATATTTTATTTTTCTATTTGCCTTTATATGGCAGAATCTATATTAAATTACACAGTCAATGACATAAATAATTATTACCAAAATTACACTTGTTTTATTAGGACTGGTTAGGAATGAACTCTTCGTGATATTCTAAATCATATTATTTGATTAATTTTGTGTATATATAACCACATGTATGAATGAGTTTTAGATAAGAATAAACCAACATATGTAAGTAAAACATTAAACATTGTGGTTATATTTCCCATTAAAAATATTTCAAACCAGTGTGATTTGACATATGTAAAATCAATTTCCACTAAAAATGCTTATTGGCAGCATATGCTTGACTTAGATGGTACTTAGTATGATAATAGCCCTCGAATTTTTAGCTGTTCATTGTGAAACATGACTACTAACTAAAAAACCTGATGGTCTCATCTTGTCAAAATGGTTTCATTATCAAAAATCTGTGACTCCTGTTTTTTACTTCTTTTTCTTGCACTGCCCTCCTTTTGGAGGGTTGCCATGTATAAGTCTCTTGCCAGCATTCACAATGACTCTTGCTGTCTTACCCCAATACCTCCAATACCTTCCACTTCATCAATTGATAAACTCTCCTCATTAAATGATCTAATGTCATGGTTCTGTGTTTCTTTCTTTTTTAAAATAATTGTTTTATAGGTCAATTTTTTCAAACTCAGATTCCACAATTGCTCTTTCCTCTCCCTAGACTCCTGCTCTTTCCTTGATTCCCTGCTTTTCCATTGGACACCACTTTTATTTATTTATTTATTTTTTTGAGGCAGGGTCTCCCTCTGGCTCTGTCTCCTGGGCTAGAGTGCAGTGGTGTCATTATAGCTCACTGAAGCCTCGAACTCCTGGGCTGGGCTCAATCAATCCTCCTACGTCAGCCTCCCAAGTAGCTGGGACTAAAGGCGTGAGCCACTTTATCCGGCTAATTGTTTTCTATGTTTTGTAGAGATGGGTTTCCATATGTTGCTCAGGCTGGTCTCAAACTCCTGGCCTCAAGCAGTCCTCCTTTCTTGGTCTCCCAAAGTGCTGGGATTATAGGCAGGAGCCACTGCAATTGGTTGAAATGCCGCTTGTTAAAGAGTGATTTTCCCTGAGTTTTCAATCTGAATTAAGTTTCCCTTGCTATTCCCTCTCCAATTAACCTGCTCTTTTACTTTGTATAAATTACACCATTTATAATTATATATATATATATATGTTCTGTTATTTGGTTGATAACTATTTTTTTTCCTCTAGAAAACAAAAGCCAATCAAACAAGAATTGTTTCATGTGGATGAGTCGCATGTTTTTTGGCTTTACACATTGTACTGAATATTTGGCATGGGGATAATATTTTACACAAAACAATGAAATGTCAGCGTTAACATTACATTGATGTGAAAAACAATGATCTGTGAAAAGTCTAGAGAAGTTATTTTATGGATTATAGTCAAACAGGACCTATAGTGAAGGCAAGTGAGTTGTGGTAGAAAGTTAGATTTCAGACAGTTATTTGAATCCCAGTTTTGGTGCTTACTAGCTATAACATGACCAAGTTATTGTACATATTTTATTCTATTATCTTCATCTATAAAATGGGAGCGATTTAGCACAGTATCTGAAATGCAGTGTGTGTGTGTGTGTGTGTGTGTGTGTGTGTAATAATCAACAATTTTTTTTGTATTATAGAATAATATTAGATCTTTCTTTTTATATTTAACATTAATAAGTGAAATAGACTCAAACTGTTCACAATTCTTATGCTCTGTGGGACTAAGTTCTTTTGCCTTTTGTTCACTGGTCATTATTCTTTCAAGTAAGGTAATTTAGTGATATTATCTTACTTGTAATTATTTTCCCTATGCAATTCCCTATTTTATTATCATTATTGTTTTTTAAATTATTATGGGTATATAATCGTTGTATACCTTTACAGGGCACATGTGATGTTTTGATACAGGCATACAATGTGAATTAATCAAATCGGGGTAATTGGGGTATCCAACCCCTCAGGCATTTATCATTTCTTTGTGTTAGGAACATTCCAATTCCATTATTTTAGTGATTTTAAAGTATACCCTAACTTTTTTATTCTAGTCCCTCTGTTGTGAAATCAAATATTGTTCATTTTATCTAACTATCCAACTATATTTTTGCACCCATTAACCATCCCCACTTTATCACCCCTCCTCCCTACGTTTCCTTGCAATAGTGCTGCAATAAACATTCTGGTAACCATCATTCTACTCTCTGTCTCTGTGGAATCAATAGTTTTTAATATTTAGCTCCAATGTATGAGTGAGAAAATGTAAAATTTGTCTTTCTGTGCTTGGCTTATTTCACTTTAAGTCCTACAGTTCCATCCATGTTGTAGCAAATGGCAGGATCTCATTTTTTGTGTGGCTATATAATATCCCATTGTATATATGTACCACAGTTTCTTTATCCATTCGTATGTTATGGACACTAGTTTGTTTCCAAATCTTGGGTATTGTGAATAGTGCTGCAATAAACATGGGACTACAGGTATCTTTTGGGTATACTGAATTCTTCTCCTTTGGATGTCTACCTAACAGTGAGATTGCTGGGTCGTATGGTAGTTTTATTTTCAGTTTTTTGAGAAAACTCCATGCTGTTCTCCAGTGGTTGCACTAATTTACATTCCCACCAACAGTGCATGAGGGTTCCCCTTTCTCCACATCCTCGCCGACATTCGTTATTGCCTGTCTTTTTGATAAAAGCCTTTTGAACTGGGGTGAAATGATATCTCATTATAGTTTTGGTTTGCATTTCTCTGACGACTAATGATAGTGAGCATTTTTTCATATACTTATTGGCCATATGTATGTCTTCTTGAGAAATGTCTATTCAGATCCTTTGTCCATATTTTAATCAGATTATTTGATTTCTTCCTATTGAGTTGTTCATGGAAATTATATATCCTTAGTCCATTCACCAGCTTCTCAAGATAAAAATGGATAATGATTGGGGCTTTGGACTTCTGAGTGGTTTCTCAGATCACTATTTTATTTATGAAAAATTTAAATTACAACATTTAGTTGAGATTTAGACTAAATCTCAGGGAAGATCATGTTGAGGAATTGTGAATTCCTTTAGCAAAAGAATTAAAAAAGATGGGTGCAGTGGTATATACCTGTAGTCTCATCTATTGGAGAGGCTGAGGTGGGAGGATCCTTTGAGCCCAAGAATTCAAGGCCAGCCTGGGCAACATAGCAAGATCCCATATCTAAAAAAACAAGAAAATCAAAAATCAATTTAAAAAGACAAAATTTATTTTATTTTTAGCATTATGCAATATTTCTTCCTCAGGAAGCCTATGTCATTAGAAGATACACAGGATTGATTTATTCTTTTTCCCCTCTGAAAACAGTTGACAAATAGAATGTTTTTGGAGACTGAGACCCATCAGCACCAACTCATCTTTCTTTCTTTGGTGCTCTTATCAGACAATGATAAGGATTAAAACCGATGAATAGCAGGTGCATTTGAATCCATAATTGAACATATTTAAGCATAATGACATTTTCTCTCATGTTGAATTGACTTGTAGAATCCTGATGTTCAGCAAGAGCAAACATTCATGCTAGAATGACTTATCTGTGGTCCCAGGTTGGCACCTCCAAATACTCTTGCTGCAGCCGGCAACCTTTAAATCAGAGACTAAAGCCAAATTATAAGAGAGCTGAAACTTGTGTTATATTAAAATGCAAGATATGTACCAGCCTTGGAGTACATATTATGCATTTGCTTTTCAGAGGATTATGTTTTTCCTGCATTGATAGGACCAGATGTTGCTGTTAATACATCTGGGAAACACATTTTTCTTTGTTTTGGTGTGAGATGAGAGGATGCTGTCAACTCTGGCATAGTGCATCTTGATGTTTCTCAAGTTGCTGGGGGCCCTAGGAAGATAGATAGCGGTTAATCACAGAATGGAATGCAGTGTTTTGGGTTATTGGAACTTTGATTGACCAAGCATTTACATTACTGTATGCTGTATTATTTAGAGAATCCACGATCGTCAGTAATTTTCAGTAAGTACTGGGTGATGTATCTTTTACCTGACATTGCTAGTGTATTGCCTGGAGTAGATTCTGAATGCCAGTCATTTGAATTGATGGCTGAATGGGATTAAACTACCGACCATTTATCTGTTTTCTTTCTGTACACTGGGACTAAATGTGTTATTTGCTTGTCTCTGTGAGACAATATGTTATATTGGAAAAAAATGTTGGAAAACTGAATACTAGAATGTTAGTTTTAATTTTGCTCTAATCATTACCAACCCCAAGAGGCTTTCCCTTCAATACTATAAAAAAAAAGATTACACTGTATAAAAGTAAAGCCATGTTGAGATGCAGAAGCTAAGAAAGATGTCATGTAGGCTCAATAGCTAGTTAAGTGACTCCTTTCTTCAAATCAGCCTAAAATTGAATTGCCTCCAATTCATTCCTCAACCAATATATATGTTACCATATTTCATTAACCTTCTGTTTGGTCAGAAAATTACTGTAGAAGTTGCCGATGTTAAACCCATGAATATCAAGGTTCTGCTATATTGGGTTCAAAATGTGATCCTAAGTGCCTAACTTGCATGACAGATTTCTGGCTCCCAGATCATTTACCCCTAAAACCATCAAATCATAAGTATGAGATAGTATGTAATCTAAAAATTATAAGAGTTCATCAAATTCACCAATAATTAAATGAGTTGAAAAAGATAAAATCAGGACAGATTAAGAAAGCTGTAATTCTGGCTGGGCGCGGTGGCTCACGCCTGTAATCCTACCACTCTGGGAGGCCGAGGCGGGAGGATCGCTCAAGGTCAGGAGTTCGAAACCAGCCTGAGCAAGAGCGAGACCCCGTCTCTACTAAAAATACAAAGAAATTAATTGGTCAACTGAAAAAATAAAATAAAAAAAAAATTAGCTGGGCATGGTGACGCATGCCTGTAGTCCCAGCTACTTGGGAGGCTAAAACAGAAGGATTGCGTGAGCCCAGGAGTTTGAGGTTACTGTGAGCTAGGCTGATGCCATGGCACTCTAGCCTGGGCAATAGAGTGAGACTCTGTCTCAAAAAAAAAAAAAAAAAAAGAAAGAAAGCTGTGATTCATTCCATCAAAAAACATTAATTCTGCATCTACTTTAGGTATTGTTAGACACTAAGGATATGATACAACAAGGTCTAGAGGAAGATACAGTAATGTACATGGGGAATAAGGATGGCTGAATAACAATAATGACAACAATAATAGTATGATAAGACTAATATCATTACGATATTTACTTTCTAGACTCTGCTGTGAGAAAATTTTTAAAATGCAAACTAAAATGTTTTGTGGGTGGAAAACACATTGTGACTAAAAATGTCAAAATTGAAGGATAAAAGAGAGTGGGGGGTTAAAATTAAAAGTAAGAAATTTTAAATTATATATTAACTTAGTCGAGGCTTTTTGTATTCACAGTTTTTTAACTTCATCTCTTCTCACACTGTCTGCTTGAAAAACATTTTATTATGTTTAACTTTTTCAATAATATAGTCTTGTTTCTTCATGCTGGTTGAGAAGGTCCAACCGCACTCAGGTTTTGAGTTCCTTTCTACTTCCTGCCAAGGCCTTCATAATTAAATAAGAACTATATTCCCTCTAATGACATCTCAAATAGTATAATTATATAATATATAATTATAATATTATATTATAGTAAAGTTATATTGACTTAAATCAACAAGACTTTGAAGCAATTTTTCGGCTCAGTATTAGTTTAATAAGTTCTCTCTTTTATGGTGACTATATTTATCCTTTAGAATGAGATTAGGCACTGAAGTTCTCTATACGAACAGGGTGGCACAAAACCATTTCCACATGTATCTTTCATGAGGCCGTTGTAATACTTCTTGCAGAGATCTACACTCTGAATTCAGGAGGAAAAGGAAGAAAATCGTACATTGCTAGAGAGATTTCTTTTAAGATTATATCATTGTAGTAATAAAGCATTATAATTTATATTAATTAATTATGAATTAATATAATACTGACTAAAAAACCAACAATTTCACAAAATGTTTAGAAGGCCATTTATTTTTCTAAATATATAATGTTGACACATTATAGGCTGGAACTATCTTGAAAAATTGTATACTTTGCATTTGATAAATTGTACCAAGTGAAATGTAGATTATGTAAATTATATACTAAGTGTCTATTCAAAAATTAAACTATAATAATCAGAAAATGCTTTTGAGATACTATGAGTGACATATTAACACATAATAAACCCATTTATATTATGGTCAAGGTTGAAGTGCTTACATTATTCTGGGGATGTTTCTCTACTAGTAAAGCAGCCATATGACAGCAAATAGCACCCTATGGTCGTGTTGCCCTATAGCTCAACACAATAAATTTTTATCATAGTTATTGAATGAAACACATACCTCTATGTATTGACTATTCATATCTAAGTGCTGTTGTTTATAAATCATAAATTACTTAAGTGCTTCTTACAGTCTATTTAAGAATAGAATGAATTAAAAATTTTAAATTATTTCAAACTCTGTGATTTAGATACTGTCAATGGAAAAATATTATAAATTGTCACAACAGAATGTGTAGTTGGAAGGAATTAATAGAATAGAATTAATAAGGGTGAAAAAGAAAACTTTTGTCTCCAGTTTAAAAGGTAGACTCTGGATATATCATGAGCACCTATAGGCTCTGATAATCATCAAACACCGAACAAATACAGAACAGATAGTCTGGCAATTCAATGGAGTAGGAAGTAAGGGATTCTGCAAGAATATTACTAAAAAACAAGGTTGATGAATTCTAATCCAGTGACAGAGATTATTTCCTTCCTTACCTATGTTATACTGTCATTTGTAACAAGATAGTGATATAGCCACTGAGATTCCAAAGTACATAGGCAAAATCTGCCTCAGATTTGAGCGCGTTTCTAAGTGATATGAACATTTTCACAGCCACCAACAGAATTCTGACATTCAGATTTAAATTTAACATTTCAATTTAACATTTGACCTTAGCAACCACTCTCTAATTATGCAAACTCTCTTGACTACAGGGTATGTCTTTTTTTTCCTTCTGTATTTCTTCACATACATCTTAACCCTTTTACAAAGTCTGCTTCCCTGGTTTTTCCACTTTTGGCTCTATTTATACAGATAAAGCCTATGCACTATCCACATTTTCTTCTTGTATTTATTCAATGTATATTTATTATGCTTCCATTGTGCGTCAGAAATTGGTCAGGGTACAAATATAAACAAAACACTTATAATCCTTGTTGTCATGCACTTGACATTATAGAGGAGGGAAACTGAGAATTAGCAAATGAATAAATCAATTCATACTAAGTCAATATAATAGGTTGACTTTTGTACCCCCCCAAAAGATACTTGCATGTCCTATTTCCTGGTAACTCTGAATGTGACCTTGTTTGGAGAAGGAGTCTTTGCAGATATAATTAAGTCAAGAATGTTCAGAGATCATCCTGCATTTTTTTGGAGAGGGACTCTAAATTCAACGACTGTTGTTTTTATAATCGGATGAGAAAACGCAGACAGAAGAAAGCCATGTGAAGTGAAGGCAGAGATAGGAGTTATGCTGTCCCAATGCCAAGCATTGCCAACAACCACCAGAAGCTAAGAGGCATGAGATAGATTCTCCTTCAGAGCCTCCAGAGGGGACCAATTTTTATTTTGGACACCTTGATTTTGGATTTCTGGCCTCCAGAACTGTGACAGAATAATTTTCTGCTGTTCCAAGCCACCATGTTTATGGTAATTTGTTACAGCAGCCCTAGAAAACTGATGCATTCGAGATGCTGAAAGGTATTATTGAATAAAATAGGGAAGGATTTTAGGAATTGTGAGAGTATGGTAAGAAATAGCAAATTTGAATATGTGAGCACATTGTGTGAAAGAGGTAATAGATTCAACCATGTCGAAATTGTGGGGAAGACATTTTCAAATGCAAAGAACAAGGGGTTAGAGCATGGCTGTGCATTACAGGAATAGTAGGCAGGTCAAGGTAGATAAGCCAGAATGAGTAAGGGCAGACAGAGGAAGATAAGATTGGTAACGTTCTTTGAAGCTGCCTCATAGAGTGTCTTGTAGGTAAGGTTACACACAGTGAGATGTAGGTTGTTGGAGGGTCATGCACAGAGAAGTGATGAGTTATGATTTAGGAGCTGTGTTGAGAATACTTTTGTTTGAAAGGGGGTAAATACAGTAATGGGGAAAATAGTTAAAAGGTTATTACAGTAATCTCAGTGAGAATAATGGTACATTGGAGCAGGGTGATAGGACCAAGACAGTAGTAGCAGAAATGGTAAGAAGGGGTCAATTTTGAAATATTAAAACCAGGAGGATTTCCTAACAAATTGTTTGACTGTGGAATTTGTGAGAAAGAAAAGAGTCAAAAGGAAGTCTGTATTTATGGCCATATTAACTGAAAGAATGGGGTTATTATTTTAAAAGGGAGGGAAAAATCAAGAATTTGTTAGGGGAGAATTGGTGATTTAGTGTTAGGCAAGTTAAGGTTGAATTAGGCAGCTCTTCATTCTCTCATTAAGTGGACTATTCCTTAAACATCGTTTCAACTATTACATGTACAGCTCCGCATCTGGGCTCTCTCCGTTAGCTGATGTTTCAAAAGAAAGTCATATGTTCCAAAATAATGTTATCAAACTGGAAGGTGTCAGTGAATATGACAGAGTAAGGCAACTACAAATGTCTGGCTGTCCATAAAAGCAATGGAAAAAAAAAAAAGCAAAAACTGCCAGATTTGACTTTTTTGAAATTCTGGAACTAACCAAAAACCTGCAGCAAGATGGGAACTGCTTATTTGAGAAAAATGGATGAATCTCTGTAAGAACAGTAAGACCTGTGCCATTTTAACTTATCAGGTCCTTTTACCATTTCAGCAGTAGACTTGAAAATAACAGAAAACATTTCTGTTAGTAATGGAGGGAGCAGAAGGGGCTTTAATTACAAATAATTGTCCTTATTTGATATGTCTGGTGACTTTTAGGAGAACGCACTCAAAAGGCTTGTCTTTATTTTGCCTGATTTAGAACTCGACCTGTGCTAAAACCATTATCTAAGGGGCAGAGGGAAGGCACTTGTTGAAAACATTGCAGGCACATGTTTAAGTTACTGAGACAATGCATAGCAATTGGGGCAAACAAGCAACTAACTAAAAAGCTTGAGAGAAAAGACTAGGGAATGGGATGCTTTGGGGGAATAAGGACTTTGAAAAGCTGTGACATATTCTAGGGATCTAGAAAGCAGTGTGTGTGCCACGTATCCAGGGTTGTGTCAATGCTCAAAAAAGCCTTGAGAAGACACCAAACTCAACAACTTGAGGCTGAACTTGAGGCTCTGTGCAAATGAAAAGCTGATTAAGTTAGAGTTATAAACTGCCTGCTGAGTACTGAAGGTGTGTCCAATACATAAGAACCCTCTGCAAAGACTGGGAAATTTTTTTGTCCCAGGCATGTAAGAAAATTTCTGTCCAACCATTACCTGACCACTAAGATAATAGAACAGAGACTTCAGTGATCACATGTAAAAAAGAATACAGACTTTACAAAATTAGTTCAGAAAAGGGTTAAACAAATACCAAGCACAAAAATCATGGGGAAGAATCTCACTTTCAAATTTTCCACATCATAATATTAAAAATGTTTTCAACAAAACATTTATGAGGCATGCAAAGAAACAAAAATGTATGTCCTATACACAGGAAAAATGCAACCAATAGAAACTTGCCCTGAGGAGGCTGAGGTGTTAAAATTATTAGACAAGATTTTAAATAACCTATTTTATATATGTCCAGTGATTTAAAGGAAGCCATGTCTAAAGAACTCTGTGTGTGGTGTGTGTGTATAAAACATAAACCTTTAAATATTGTACTTAAATACATGTGTTCATGCATGTGTGCACGTACACACTTGTGAACACACAAATACACAAACTCATCTTATCTCCAAGGTAGATATTTTACATTTCATTCTAGTTTAACTCTTAATGGCGTTTCTAATCCAGGATTGTAGATTTCAGTTTGTTTTTTATATAAGTGGGAAAATGTTCCCAAGACTACAAGATCATAACATAGCCAGTAATAAATACCCATGCTTTATAAATAAATGATTAAAATGTGCTTTCTGTAATACTACAATGCTTCTTGTGACTTGTATATTATCTCTCCAGTCCTGGCTACTAGAGTGTATTGTTTTTATTCCCCCATTTGTTTCAACTTGGGCTTCTCTCACGATATCATAGTATAGCAGAATGTCACTGCTGACAACCTAGAGACTATCTAGTTCAGCTTCCTTTTGCTTCCCGTGATTTCACTGAGACCATTCAGATTCGCTAATGGGATCCCCAAGGTAAAATCTCCTTCCTGGTTTTGTTTTATAACTCTAACAATCTAAATCTCAACAGTTTTTTAATTGTCACATATATCAATATACTAATTTATAGAATAAATTTTTCAAGAACTGCATACTCTGTAGTTGCAAACATATTAAGCATCCATCTACATTGTAATAATTTTGTAAGCCTAGATTATACATGTTGTAACTGATATATCACAACTATAATACTTAGTGTGAGACTAAATCCATAGGACTAGAGACCCAAATATCATTTTGAAAAGAAAAAAATATTTATATATGTATTATTTCAGGTTACTAATTTTAGGATTTCATTTGAAATGGTGTGAGAAGTCGACTTTATAAATGTTTCATATGTTTCAAAGTTAATCTCTTTTTCCATTTGCCAACAAGAATAATACCCAGAAGCAACAAAATAAGATCCATCATCTAAATTTCATTAAGAATTATAATTGCTAGTCAAGATTAAATAATTCAAAACAAAAATCAGTGTTCTGAAAATTAGGCTTTGGTGTTTCAACAGAGAAATTTTTATTTGTTACAATTCTTCCTTTTAATTTTACTTGATATTATAAAGGCAAAGCATCCATTCACTCTTGAAGGAATTATTTTCCCCACATTAGATGTACAGTTTTTCTCTGAGATTGACAAAAAATTCTTTTAAATTATTACTTTTATATAGTTAACAAAATTGGGGTAAGAATTCCTAACGTGTTCAAAGTGAAAGATCAACATTTTCTGTTTGATCTTTGAGTCATGAAAATACATGAGATGATCTGCCAATACAGTTTCATTGATATTTTTACTTGTTTTCTCCCCATAACTGTGCTTGCTCAGTAATTGTAAATTGTACACAGCACTTAATCTCACGGGAAAAGTTTGAAGGTTACATGTATATTTAATTTAAATGCACTAGATGGCTCAATATTATTAATTATAAAAGTGTTATACATTAGATGTTATTTTTGTATTGATCTAAAAATATTTTCATGATATACATAATAACTAAAAACTTTATGTTTATCAAGGTCTAAATCTCTGAAATTGTTTTTCCTTTATGTTTAATACTGTTTTACCTACAACTTTTAGATGGTATTTTTAAAGAAACTATACAAACACCAAATAGTAAGCCCATATTGTCTTAATTCATAACTCTTTTTTTATAATGATCAATGATATATATTTCAAGCAGTAAATGCCATTATCATTATTTTGCTACAAGGACTTCTTTGTATTTAAAGATAGCATCATTTTAGGCAATTAATAAGGCAAAGTTTGGTGTCTTTATGGGTTGAAACTTCGAAAGTACCAGCTAAGTGGGTTAAAAACTGAATGTTTTAGATAGGAAATAATCATGAGAATACAGTGCTCCAACTTTAATAAGGAACTAAGACTTCAGAGAGAACCCATTCTTTATATCTTGCCTAGAGAGGCCATGCCTCCTCCAAGGCAGAGGTTAGTTGTTATCACTATGAAGGTCTTTTCCCATGTCCCATTCTCACATGAGAAGACAGCTGTGTACTGTTGTCAGTACTCAGGCTATGGGTCTGGCAAATCCCGATACATCTCTCTTTAACAAATTGGTTTATAACTCTGAGATAATAGGTTCATTTCCCACTAAGGTTACTGTGTCTTCTACATTTCCAACCAGATGTATTTTGGGGGACATGATTCAGTCTAAATTAGTAGCTTTAGCCTAAGTGTATCAATTATCGGCAATCTTATTTCTCTATCACTTAGTTAAAATGGCTAAGAGATTCACTGCCACATAAGAGCAATGATGAAACAGTCACAGACAATGTCCAATAATAATAACAAAACAACAGCAATCAATTAACAACGCCACAAAGATGATTCAGCCAATGTGGCTTTATTACTTACAGGAATATGACGTTAGACAATGTTTATGTCATTTTGTACGTTATTAATTTACTGTAAGCCTCAGTTTTCCTATTTGTAAAAATATGGAAAAGGCTTATTGATACATTCCTTTGAAGGCTTGCTGTGATGATTAAATTAGTCCATAACATGCACAATAAATATTTTTAATAATATTAATTTATTAAAAGATATGTATAAACCAGAAACATGGAAATGTAGGATTTTCATGTATATTTCTATATTAGTTTTATTCTATTAATAATATAGAGGAATTCCTACCTTGTATTTTCTTCATAGCATGTGGTCCAACATGTATTGCTGAGTAGGGAGGAAATCTTTTATGGCTACATTAACATCATAAGGCCAGTAAGAGTTATTTTCTTCACTCTGAAGTCATAATTTATTACATTGGCTTTTTATTAGTTTGAAAGAGTCAATACGAGCATTCCCTATGCACTAATATGGCCGGCTTTATTGTTGGGAGACTGCTATGAAGTTCTCAGTGAATAATATTCTGTAAACATAATTTGATGATGCTTTAATAGCAAAGAGTTGGTAATAATTATGCTTTCCAATGTGCTGAGTAGAAAAGCTGTTTAATGTCTTGTGCTCCTGAGGTCTTAACTCTACAAGACGACTCTTGCTAAATATCTGGCAGCGAGTCACCACGAGGAACTTTAACTTTATGCTTTCTATTTCTGTGTGCATGTATTTTCCAAACATTAAACCCTCTTGTCTTATTCCTAGTTGGTGCAGTGTATGACAGCAATTGCAATAGACGCAGCAGTGGTAGTATATAATTTCATACAACATTATTTGCCAGCCATTAAAACAGAATCTGTCCAAAAATAAAATTAAAGAAAATTCATTGTCCTTTGATAAATATAATTTCTATGACTTCACATAACAATGAATGCTGTTGAATCTAATAATTTTAAAACTACTATACTGTGTTATTTAAAGTTATAAAAGTTTTTCATCTGGTCCACCCACGTCCTTAACTTTATACAATATTTCCTTTCTTCCCTCTCTAGCACAATTGCCTAATTTATGAATCTAAGATGGTAGTAAACCTACTTTTAATAATTTACACAATATGTTGCCTGACATAAATTTGAGAATTAATGAAAAAGAGGAAAAAATAAATTAGGCTTTCATGGGCCCATATTAATTATTAAAGCCTTTTTATAAGGCAAATTTGAGATCCTAAAAGGCAGGCTGGGAAACCTCCCATGACTCTACAAAATTACATTCGGTTTCTAGAAAAAGAAGATACTATCATTTCTCCTTATCCCTTGTTTAAACAACATGAAAAAGTATAAGTTTATCAATAGTCTAATGAGTAATTATTTAGTTACAACGGGTTTATTATAGCCTACATATAAAATAATAAAAAAATGAAAACATTAAATTCCTCAGTTCTATAAAAGTTATGTCTTTTTGAAGCCAAATCAACCTGATGTTTTCTCATAATCTGAGGCTTATTGATGCAAATTGAAAGCTTACATTGTCTAAAGTAAAACAAAATGATACAACCCTAAAATAGTTTATTTTCATTGGAGTAAGGAAAAATTGAGAAAATATGATGAACCATTCACAATTTGGACTAGTCAGACAGTAAAATGATCGAAAGCAATGCCACAAAGGTTGGAAGGGAAGAAGTGGAAATGCTCTAATATCATATACCTTCACTACATGAAGTGGTATAGTATTATATGAAAGTGAGATTGGATAGTTAAAAATATATGTACCATGTGGGGGATGGACACGCTTGAAGCTCTGACTCCGGGGGGGAAGGGGGGAAGGCAACACACAACCTAAACATTTGTACCCCCATAATACGCTGAGATAAATAAAAATAAAAAGCCTAAATATATATATATTGTATATATATATTATATATATATGTTGGAAACTTTAGGGAAAGCAATAAAAAAAGAAGAAATAGTGTAATTGACATTCTAAGAAAGAATATAAAATGGAATAATATAAAATGCTCAATTAAACCAGCAGAGGCAAAAAAAGAGGGAGTAAAAAAGAAAGAACAAATGCATAAACAAAAACCAATACCAACATAGTGGATATTAATCCTACTGTATCAGTCATCATTTTAAGAGTGAGTGGTATAAATGCTCCAAAAAAGACAGGGACTGGTAGAGTTGACAAAAAAATAAAAGACACAAGTATACACCACTTACATGAAAACCACAATAAGTATAAAAACTTGGATTCAGATAGGTTAGAAGTAAAAGCTGGAAAAGAAATACATTGTAATCAAAAGAAAGCAGGAGTAGTTACATTAATTTTGAACAAAGGAGATTTCCAAACATTAAAATTATCAGGGATAAAGTGAAGTATTTCATAGTAACAAAGGGGTCAATTCCCCAAGAAGTCAGAGCAATTCTAGATGAGTATGCACCTAAAAACACAGCATCAACACATATGAAACCAAAACTGATAAAACTGACAGAGAAATGGACAAATATACTACTTTACTTGGAGACTTCAACATCCTTCTTTCAGCAATTGCTATAGCAAGCATGCAGAAAGTCAGTAAGGATGTAGTTGATTGAACCGCACTATAAATCAATGTGATCTAATTGACGTTTATAGAACACTTCCTCCAGCAACAGCAGAATACGCAATCTTCTTAAACTCACATAAAATAATCACCAGGATGGACCACATTCTGTGCTATAAATCAAACAGAGAGGACCTTAATTTATGCAAATTCTAAAAATCATTTAGGAGGTCAGAGAATCCCAGAATAAAGTGCAGAATGTGACATAATCTGTCTGCATTACAAATGTATTAAACAGACCCACTGAAAGAAAGGTGAGGGGAAAGGTACTGACCTAGATACTTTAGAAATAATAAGTTGCACACTAACTGCCTTTTTGTTTTGTACTATGTTTTCAAGGTATTTGTATAGAAAATAGCCTAAGAAAATAGAGATACTGCCTTCTGATGGGGCAAAGGGCAGGTTTATGTACTGTGCAGTATAATAAATATGATTTTTTCTTCTGGGACAAAAGTCAAACAGGCATAAAGCCTAAAAAGGTTCAGATTCCCTAAGCTTGGTGTTCTTCTCCTGTCACACAATCTCAAATGGCCAAGTACAACCTGGCCCTCATCACATTACCCTGTGGAAATTGATATTTTGGCTACTGCTATTGCTGTGAGTAATTAACTGTCCTTTAGACCAGGTGTGGTGGTGGCTCATGCCTGTAATCCCAGCACTTCGGGAGGCCAAGATGAGAGGACTGCATGAGATCAGGAGTTTGAGACCAGCCTGTGCAACAAAGCAAGACCCTGTCTCTACAAAAAATAAACAGTAATCTGCCTGGAGGCACTAGACAGCATCTACTTTCAGGTCATTGGCAGAATTAAAAACCAGCAATAGGTGGTTGAGTTCTTCTCATGGTTTGAACCTCTCTGACTTCTTCTGGCTCACTTCTTCTGCTTCTTCTGTCACATATCCCTGACTGACTATTGTGCTTTCCTTTTTTTCTTTTAAGTGTCCATGTAATTATGCTGGGTCACCTCAATAATTGAGGATAATTTCCCCATTTTAAGGTTATATGATTAGTCACCTTAAGTCTATCTACAATCGTCATAAAGGTGCACAATGAGGCCAGGAAAACAATGCACAAATAGAGTGTGAATTTCAATAATGAGGAAATATAAAAGAAGTATCAAACAGAAATAAAGGAGCTGTAGAATGTAGCTGAACTGAAAAATGTAGTAGAGGAGTTTGGCAGCAGACTAGCTCAAGCACAGAAAGAATCAGTGAACTTAAAGATTGGTCATTGGATAATCCAGTTAAAATCACAAAAAGATAAAAACATGAAGAAAGCTTAAGGGATTTATGAGACATCAAGTGGACCAATTATACACACGTTATGAAATTCCCAGAAAAAGAAGAGAAAGAAAAGAGATCTTATTTGAAGAAATAATGGCTAAACCTTCCCAAATCTGGGAGAGGAGATAAACATCCAAATCCAGAAGTTTAACGGGCCCAAATAAGGTGAACACAAAGAAATCCACACTAAGACACGTTATTGTAAAATTGTCAAAATTCAAAGACAAAGGGAATTTTGAAATTGGCAGGAGAAAAATGACTTGTTATATACAAAAAAAAAGTTCTATAAGACTATTCATGGATTTCTCAGCAGAAATCATGCAGGCTAGAAGGGAGTGAGAGATTATATTCAAAGTGTTGAAAGAAGAAAACTGCCCACCAAAAACACAATATGTGGAAAAAGTATTCTTCCAAAAGGAATGGAAAGCTGAGTGTGCTGGCTCATACCTGTAATCTCAGCACTTTGGAGGCCAAGATTGGAGGGTCACTTGATCCCTAGAGTTGGAGACAAGCCTGGACAGTATAGGGAGACACCATAATAAATAAACAAACAAAGGGGAGATAAAGTTTTCACAGACAAAGAAGAGAATAGATTACATGTTAGGTTACAAAACAAATCTTAAGAAATTTGAGATTGAAATCATCCTAAGTATCTTTTCTGACTACAATGGAATGAAACTAGAAATCAATAGCAGAGAGACAAAAAATTCACAAATATGTGAAAATTAAATAGCATACTTTTGACCCCATTGGGTCAAAGAAGAAATAAAATAAGAAATTAGAAAACATCTCTAGACAAATTAAAATGGAAAAAGAATATACAAAAGCTTTCATGATGTAGCAAAAGCAGACTAAGAGGGAAGTTTATAGTGATAAATACATTTAAAAAAAGGAAAGTCTCAAATAAACAATCTAACTTTACATTTCATGGAACTAGAAAAATAAGAACAAACTAAGCCCAAAGGTAGCAAAAGGAAGGAAATAACAAAAGTTACAGTAGGCATAAATGAAATAGATAATAGAAAAATAAATAAAAAATCAATAAAACTTAGATTTGATTTTGTGAAAAGGTACAATCCAAAAGCCTTCAGCTAGACTAAGAATTAAACATGGCTCAAATAAATAAAAACAAAAATGAAAAGGTAGACGTTGGTGCACAACTTATGTAACTTATTTATGGTAATGTGACACTCAGACAATTCAGAAGAATTTTGAGGATTTTGGTGCTCTCTAGTGAGTAGGAAAATAGTATTTCTTTGCATTCGTGTGTTTTTTCCTCTCCCAGTTTATTTCATTACTAAATCCATCTATTATAAATTTTATAAATTTTGCATAACATCAATTATTCTGTGGATATTCTCATCCCTTAGAAGGCACTGATTAAATACAAGAAATTCTAATTTTTTCATGAATTTTTAAATTGTGTTTTTAAGAAAATCTAAATCATCAAAATTGGCTTATAGTCTGGTACATACTATACTTTTATTGTACAGACAATAAAAAAGAAGGTATTTTCAAATATTTGCTAATAAAAAGACCTCAAGTACATATGGTTTTATAGTTATAGGCTATATTTAAATTTAAAAATAGTATTTCATAATTCTAAGCTGTTAAAAGTAACAATGAATAGAGAAAAATAGGGTTTATTATATTATTTTATGAGTCATGCAACATCCATTATTAAAAACTTATAGAACATGTATGAAAGTTTAGACTCCCATCCATGTCTACAGATGCCAAATTTCTAGTAAAATAGTAACAAATCAATTACAGGTATGAACTGGAAAAAATAATATACCAAGTAAGTCTCTTTCTTCAAACCTAAAAATGTAACATTGATCAAAATTAGGATATAAATTACTATAATTTTTTACAATAAGAGCTTAAATGAGAAAAACAGTGTGATCAACACATTTATACAAATGGCTCTTTTTTTAAATGGTATTTTAAAGTTTCTAAATAAATTATTATGAAAGTATCTTAATATAATTAGACAACATGGACAAACTACTAAGATCAGTCCTCAAACATTAAACCAAGGAGCCAACCTTTCTGGATTCAAATGTGGTTCCACCATTTCCTACCTTTAGTACTTTATGCAAATCCTTTAATAGTCTGTGTCTCAGCTCCCCCTGTGATTTTTGAGAGAATTCAGATGTTATAAATATAATATTCTTGAAATACCCCTGGCACATAGTAGCACTATCAGGTTTCAACTGCTGTTACTGTTATTCTTATTGCCAATAAAGACAGGATGTGTCAGTGATGTCTACCATCAACACTTTCATTGAACATCATTTTGAAGATTTTGGTTAATGTAATAGGATGAGGAAAAGAAAATGAGTTCAACAAAGACACAAACTGATGACCTATTACAACCGTTAAAACATTTCTGCACAGTGATTAGTTTCATGATAAATACATGACTCTTCTTATATTTGATTTAATCAGTTGAAAATGTAATGAAGGAAATTTACTTCACAAGATAAATAATTATTTTATTTCCTAGATACAAATAGAATGAGAGATGTACAAGATATTTTGAAACTCCCCCCAAATTACTGATAAATGTAAAATAGAACAAAAGTAATTCAGAAATACAGTAGCTTCGTACCTGAGATGTTTCAATAATTTAAAGATATCACTTCTGCTGAAATAAACATGTATGTTCAATGCAATTCTGATCAGATTTCCACCTTTTGGATCACAGAAGATTGTTTATAACTTTCACTTGGTAAAATAGACACATGAAAATACCAAAGAACATTTTCAACTATGGAGAAAACAATGGGGAGAAATCCAATTTTATCAGAACAGTGGATGCAAGTCTAAGATTAACAATCATAGACAAAATTGTGCTGTTTTGAATCAGGGAATATTGTGGAGATTTGTGAATGCTGTTAAAAGAGCTCTGAAATTATATTAGACAAGCATTAAATAACTATTGCCAATTTTTGAGCATGGTATTGACATGTTTGGACTTCCAGATTAAGGAGTTAAACATCTTTCAAAAGATGGAGTCAATCTTGGAAATTAAGGATTCTCAATTGTCAGGCCTCAGACACACTGCACTGGGTTATATATTCATTGGGTTATCCCCAGACCTCTTGAGTTAGAATTTCCTAGACTGAAATGTGGTAATCGACTTTCTAACAAGCCCTCCTGATGATTCCAATGAGAAGAATTTGGAGCTCTAATTTTAGTCCACAAAGATCATTATAAGAATCACCCAAAGAATTGGTAGACTCAGCATAATTCCAGTTTCTTCCCCCAAGATTCGGCCTCAGCAGATCTAAGCAGGGAAATAGGAGTCACTATTTAAAAATAAGCACTCCAAATGGGAGCACTAAACTCTAAGAGAAACAGAGGTTTATATTATTATTTGATTAATAGTCATTTAATTGTAAATTTTATCTCTAGGCTAAATGTGATTTCTATGTGTAGATAGATTTATCTCTGGTAAAGATTGCAGGTGCGTTTAGGAGGTAATCCCAATAATGTGAGTCTAAGATAATTAGGAACAAGTAGTTTTGTATAGGTTAACCTTAAGGAGCACTATTGGAATAGAATTTATAGCGTTTGTTAACCAATTAGCCTGACCAGGGAGAGGGAGGAGTCAAACATGACTTTTGGTAATGAAGTGAGAAGAATAAGGGAGTCTGTGGGAAATAAAGATGTATTTGTGTCAGGTTTATAAGCTTTATCAGGTAATGAAGATAAATGGGTCTAAGAGATCTCAGGAAATAAAAGCTTGTCTTCAAAAGAATAGAAATAACATTTAAAATACTAGACAAAAAAATGAAGACTGATAAAAAAGGTTAAAATGGAATTTTTGAGATTGTAAACCTTTTGAGAAGTGAACACCACAAATTTTCTAAATGAATGAGAATGCAAAGTACTTGAAAATTAATTAAATGCATATTGCCTTAATCCCTCAGAGAAATGCTAAATGTAGCAGCCCTGTAACCTGATATTTTTTCTCACACATGCACAAAGAATATGCCTATTATACCAATTCCTCACTTGTAACACAAACCCCACAATTACTTATTGATTCCGAGGCATTTTTGTTCCTCCATTAACTCTATTTGCAATCCAAATACAGTTGTGGAAATTTGAATAACCCGTATTTAGCCCAAGACAGGTATTGAGTTACAAATTCAACCAATATCAATCAATTTTAGCTCTTTGAAATATCCTCTTATAGCCACCAACTTTACCTTAGACCACTTTTTCTCTGTGTTCCAAAAAGTATGTAGAAAATTGATATATGAAATACGGATGTTACCAAAGAGCTCCCTGGGAGTCTCATTTTATTTATTGAATTAAATTTTTAGTCAATAGAATGTTACAGGAAATTCTTCAGTGAATCAAACAATAGGTGAAAGAGTTTTATAATCTAGACCTTTTCATCTGTTTTTTTATGTTCTACTTTTCACACTCAGAGTTTTCTTATATCACTGATTCACAAAAATCATAAAATCAGATCTCTTAGTCCAATCTCCTATACGATGACAGAAACCCATAAATCGAGCAAATCATGTCACCAAGAGACATAATTATCTATTTGTACATCGATATGGAAATATACCTTAAAAAATGTATGACTTATTTTTCATTAATATTAATTACTTTTGCTTAACTTTGATAAATATACCTAGAAATTACCTATCAGTTTATGATATAGTGCATCTTCAATTTTCATGCTACATTTTTATGCTGTTTTACTAAAAATCCCTTGAATATTTTATTATTACCTCCTCTGAAGCATAGGAAGTATTAAGAAATTAAGACTTCCAGATCAACTTTTTTCTGCTAATTTTTTCTCTTTTCCTTTCAATCAGTACATTATCAATATTGAATCACTTGAAGGTTCCTTTCTTGCTTCTGTATTTCTCATTGGGAATATTAGTGGTAGTTTGGATGAAGCAATTACTCTTTATGTGGGCTTATCCTAGGGTGGGCCATCTCCTTGGATGTTATAAGCCACTGGAGCTTGATTATTCCTGTCTCAGACCCACCTATTTTCCATCAAAGGAAAACAATCTTCTTCAGAATTTATGCTATCCTAGACAGAAAGTCAATGAGAACTAGTCCTGATGTCATCTGGAGGCTTCTCTTCTCATCTAGAGTGTGTTGAATAGCCTCTGCAAGAGTGTGTAGGCACATTTTCCGTACAACACTCTCATCATGTGACATGAACAATCTGTCTGAGACACCTTCTATCCTAGCTTATAGTTTTAATCTAGTTTAATAGTTTTTAATTTCCCTTGAAAATGAATCTTGACCACTATGGCATAATTTCCAGTGATTGCAAACCCTGTTTACACTACGTTTTAACCACTTGTTTTCTGTATCTACATCAGCAAAGCTGCCCGCTAGAATAAATTTCTTTAATAACAAACATGTCCATCAATAAGTTCAAGCTTACTAGATTTCAGACACTTTCTTGTGGAATTAATGATTGTTTTTCAGGAGAAAAGTGACACTCCCACAATCTCTAATAGTTCATAACCCTCTGTATCACCTGAATTTTTATTTATTTAGTGTCCTGGCTTCATAAGATCAGCATATTTTGAAACTGTTGGTGTAACTCAGCTACTTGAACAATGAATTCCCTCTTGGAACAGAATTATTCTCTATAGGAAATATGAATTAATCTTATTTCATCATCTTATTAGTAAGCCATTATTATTCATTTTTTGTAGTGGAGCTAATTGTTTAACTGGAGTTTTTTTTTTATTACTTCATCAGTAGTCTATCAAGTTCAAGTCACATATAATTTAGTCCAATTACCACCTTGCCTTCCCATTGACAACGACTTTCAATAACTCTAATTCTGAGCATAAAACTGGAAAATGTAGTTCATTTATTTTCTGCTACAATTAACATAAAGTAACTGTAATTCTTTAGATTTAATTAGCAATTGCAATGCTTAGTGAATAAGTAGTTTGCCTTACTGGTTATTAAATAATGGAAATTAGAAAGGAGATATTTTTATCCCAAGCTATAAACTTTTTTCTTACAGTAGGAAATTTAATAGAATTGGTCTCATTTTTATTTTATAAAAATTTCCAAACATAAGAATAAGGAGGTTACTAAACTTAGAATTTATGATTACAAAGAATTTAGCAAAAGTTAATAAGCAAATCTGTTGATCTAGGTTTTATTAATATGGTTAATCTTTGATTTTTATTGAAACTTTATATAAAAATCTTTTGTGATCTTACTATTCAGTATAAACTGAATGATGTATGAAAATGTGAAAACACTCTTCTGACAAGTTTCCTTGTCTAATATTGTTTCTTACGGTTATTTCCCCCCAATCTTACATTTTGATGTTCTCAGTTCATTTGTAAGTTATGCAATGTGTTTTATGTATTAAATATCAGACCTGTGTTTTCCTCGGTGAAAAATTGACACTTTTAAAAAATCTTGATTTATAAGTGTTCTACATTCAGTTGTTATAGACATCATAGTATTTCTGAATCATATGAGTGAATGCAATTTTTAAAGTTCAAATAACTTTCATGAAACATTGCAATGCCTATTGAAAGATACTTTTATTGAAGGTGACATTACCATGAATTTTAGACGAGTGGTGGATGAAAAATTTACTACTTGATTTTAACCTCTTATCCATCTCTTTCATCTCTATGTAGTTTTTATAAAATGCTGCTTTAATCTGGAAGCTTTTTATAATCAATGCAGGCAAAGAGTAGAAATTCAGTTTTTCTAGCCTACTCTTCACAATATAGAATAAATAAAGTGACAGATCCGTTGTAAAAAGATTCATATCATCCCATCTGTAAGTTTGTAGGGTTTTGTTTGATATCTGTTTGCCTTTAGGATTTTATTTCAACATCACATTAAGATAATAGAAATACATATGCTCCTCAGGTGTGGCACACTTTCATTATCAGTCCGTTTGTGTGTCCTATCTTGTCTAATTTATCAAAATATCCTGATTTTTACCACTTCTTGTAACCTTAAATGCTATCACCCTGTTTCAAATTATTATTTCTCACATTGGTATTAATCCACATGTTATATAGTTTTCCTCAGGACTCTTCACTGGCCATGCTCTCTGTCTGGAACGTTCTCCAAAACATGCTCATGGATAACTCAATGTCTTCAAGACTTTTCTCAAATGTTTAGCTCTCAGCATATAAAACTTTACCCCACAATCCTCCAAAAATCTTAAAACCCTCTACTTTGCTCTATCTTTTAATATCACGACACTTGTAACTTTCTTACATTGTTTGTGTTTATTATCTGTTTCTTTTCAGCCAACATTACTTGTCTATTATTTTTCGGTTATGTTACAGTACCTAGAACAATGTCTGGCCCCACGATAGGCACACTAGAGTGAACGAATGTAGCTTTTACCTCTGCCAAACACGTATCTTACCTGGCTTCTGGGAGGACTGAATATTTTTTTTGTCTGCAGATACATCAGTGTGGCAACATCAATGTAATGGCCAAATATAATCAGGCTTCACTCTTCTCTTCCTTCCAAAATCATTCTGCAATGCCCCATTCAATGGGGAAGGAGTTTTTCATATGATTTAACTTGTAACTTACTCTTTGTATCTCTTTGTCTTAAGTAATACCTGGACCTCCTCCAATTACACTGCTTCACATGAAGCTTTTTCACATGAAAGCTGCTCTATTGCCCATAACCCACAAACCTTCCCACTATAACTATTGATCCTCCTCCTCAGAGTATGATGTAAGGCCTTACATCATATATGAGATCAGACCTTCCTCGTTCCACATCGCGTCTTCCAGACCATTGCTTCTTCGACAAGAAAAGCTCAGCTCCTCTAAGTTGCGTGCATTTATTGAAGTCATATCTATGCAACAAATTTTAAGTACTTAGTGTTATTATCAGAATTGTACATATACTGTAGTTCATGAAATACATGTATACTACACCCTATATTCTCTCTGTGTTTACATTTACTAAACTTCCAGTTATTTGTCATCATTCTTTGAAGTTTTAAAATCTCTTATGCTTCTGTTCATTATTCTTAGTGACCTTCAAAACCATACATAAATGGTTCAACACCTAAATCCTGACTTTTTTGCTCTATTTTCTTTCTGCTATAGATTGAATGTTCATGTTCCTACAAAATTCATTTATTAAAACCTGATCCCAAATGTGATGGTATTTGGAAGTGGGCCTTTAGTAGGTGATTAATTAATGAGGGCGGAGCCCATAAAAACATGATTATTTCCCTGATAAAAGAGACTCAGAGAGCTCCCTGGCCCCTTCCATCATATGAGGACACAAGAAAAAGGTGGCAGTCTATGAACCAGGAAGTGGGCCCTCACAAGACAAAATCAATTGGCACCTTGATCTTGGATTTCCAGCCTCCAGAAAGATGAGAAATGCTTTTTTTTGGTTGTTTATAAGCCACTCAATTTATGCTATGTTGTTATAGAAGTTCAAATGGACCAAGACAAATTGGTACTGAGAAGTGGGGGTGCCACTGCAATGAATACATAAAAATGTAGAAGTAGCTTTGTAACTGGGTAATGGGAGGAGGCTGGGAAGAGTTTTGACTTGTATGCTAGAAAAAGTCCAGATTGTCATGAATGGACCTTTAAGGCACTCTGGAGAGAGCTCAGAAAGAGAAAATGTGCAGAGCAAGCCTCAATCTTCTTAGAAAATATCTAAGTCATTTTGAACAAATATTGGTACAAGTGTGGATGGTAACAGTCATTCTAATGAGATCTCAGAGAGAAATGGGGACTATGTTCTTGGAAACTGGCAGAAAGACCACCCTTGTTATAAAGTAACAAAGAACTTGGCTGAATTTTGTTTGTATCCTATTTTTTGTGCAAAATGTAATAGAACTTGTGAGCAATGAAGCTGGATATTTGGCGGAGGAAATTTTAAAGGAGAAGCGTGGCTCTTCTTGATTTCTTATAGTGAAATGCAAGAAGGCAATGACTCAAAGACCGAATTTTTAATCAAAACAAAAGCAGAACTTAAAGCTTTGGAAAATTCTCAGTGTAACCATATTGTGAAGAATGAGAAAGTATGTTTGGGAAGAAACAGTAAGGGTGTGGCTAAGTGATTATTCAATATGATTAGTGTGGATCAGCCATCCAAACAGAAGCCAAGAGTTATTATCCAAGACAATGGGATAATTTCTCTGATGGCAATTTAAAATCATTAGGGCTGCCTCTCTTATCATAGGCCGAAGTGCCATGAGGGAGAGTGGTTTCAAAAGAGGGGTCACTAGAGCCTGTGGGACCTTAGCATGTGCTGCTCAGTTCTGCCTCACGCTGTAGGCTCAGTTCCCTGCTCTCTGGTAGCACAATCCTCAGCTTCCCAGGTGCAGCTCAGGCAGGCCCTGGTGTGGCACAGGCTGCATTGGCCACCTCTGTGAAGAGTACAGGCAGCAAACTTTGGTGGCGTCTGCAAGGCCACCAGCTCAGAGAGAACAAAAACCCGGAGTGCACAGTTGCTTCCACCTAGATTTCAAAGGATGGGACCTAAGTCCCACAGAGCCAGTGTGTCCTGGCGGCTGGGACATTTACCCCAGGAAGCCTGAAGAGCAGAACATTGATCCAGAAAGGATGTCAATACTTGAGCCTTAAAGTCGAATGAAATTTGCCACATTTGACTTTGGACTTACCTAAAACTTGTCACTCCTTTCTCCTTCCTCTCTTTTAGAATGGTAAAGGTCTACCCTCTGCCTGCCTCACCATTGTATTTGAAAATACATAACTTATTTGATTTCACAGAGAGGAATTGCTGGAGAGGAATTGCTTCAGGATGTATCATCTCTTGGGTCTCACCAGTATCTCATTTAGATGATATTTAGATGAGATGTTGGACTTTAGACTTCTGAGTCATTGCTTGAAATGAGTTAAGATTTTGCAGCTGCTGAGATAGAATCTATGTGTTCTGCTATGAGATGGACATGAATTTTTTTGGGGGGAGGGGTATAATGCTATAGCCTGAATGTGTCTCATCAAAACTCATTTGTTGAAACATAATTTCTAATGTGATAGTATTTGCAGGTGGGACTTTGGGTAGATGCTTAGGTGATGAGAGTGGAGCCCTCATGAATAACATTATCGTTCTTATAAAAGAGACCCCAAAGAGAGCCCTTGCCCCTCTGTCACGTGAAGTTACAGTGAAAATGAAGGCAGTTTATTCACCAGACAGTAGGCCTTCACCAGACATCAAATCTGTTTGTGCCTTCATTTTGGATTCCCCAAGCTTCCAGAATTGTGAGAAATAAATTTCTGTTGTTTACAAGCCACTCAATTTATGGCATTTTGTTAGAGTTGCCTGAAAAGACTGACATGTATAATGTGTCATTATTCAATTAGCTTTTCATTTGCTCCACAAAGAAAGTCATCATTTTGTATCTCTCTATCTGTTAACCCTCTCCTGCTCTTAAATTCTACCTATCCATTGTTGGTTCCCCATCCTTTGCTTTAACCAATCTATAGTCAACTCTCTTAATTATGCATAATTTTTATGTCTCCTCTTACTCTACTTATGCAGCTAAGAGCTACTGAGGAACATAATAATAATAGATAACATTAATAGAATGCTTACACTATACCATTTGATGTTGTAAGTGCTAACATATACCAATTTTATAATCCTTGCAACTGTATAAAGTAAGCACTGCCATTAATCCATTCTTTAAAAATGAGTCAGTGGAGATGAAAAGAGCTTAAGTAATTTAATCATGATATTTGGTTATTAAGTGGTACAACTAGGATTGAAACGTAGGCAGCCTGGCTCAATTGTCTGCAGTTTTAACTGCTGCAACCCACCAACTCCTACTGAGGAAAAAAAAAAAAAAGCCCACGCCTAGACTGACGATAGATACTGTGATTTCATGATCTTTAATTTCAACTGGTTCTTTCACACTGCCAGAAAACCCATGTCTTTTGAACCAATTTTTTTTAAAAATATAACTTGATAGGGAGAAATCAAAAGTTGATATTTCATTTTCTCGTCAATATTCTTTTAAACCTATTGTGTGGAACTAGTTGTCGATGTTGAAATTTTTTAAATATTATTGCCAGATGGAAGACTGAAGTTAGAAATGGGGAAAAAAATGGCTTCTTCTCTCTTTCACTGTTTTTTCTCATTCTCTTTCCTTATTTATTTCCAGTTGTGATTTGTAGAAGTTTTGGCTCAAAGAAGGGATAGAGAAAAAAGGTATAATAGTAAAGAAAGATCTTACTTGTGTGTTCATATCACCGTATGAAATTGGTGCTCTCTTGATTTGGAAGGTGTCCGAAATGCTAAATATTTTTTGGTAATCTGTTGGTTTGTTACAGATAACCTATTACTAGGTATTTCTAAGCTGCCTTCCTTACTACAGGTAAAGCCTCCTTTGGCTGTCCTCTTCTGACCTACTCTCTGGTTTTTGGTGGTCCACCCACATACTCTGTAGAGATCCATTGATTATTTAGAAAGCATTTTCTTTTTTTAATTTCAGAATATTACAGGAGTACAAACATTTTGGTTACATGATTTGCTTTTGTACAGTTTGAGTTAAAGTGATAGGTGTGCCCATCCCTCAGATATCATGCATTGTACTTGCTGGGTGTGAATTTACCCATCTCCTCCTCTTCCCTCCCACCTGTTTGGTTTCCAATGAGTTTTGCCTCCATATGTGCAGATGAGTGTTGAACAATTAGTTCCAATTTAATGGTGGGTACCTGTGGTGTTTGTTTTTCATTGAGAAGAATGATCTCTCGTTCCATCCAGGTTATTACAAAACGTAGTAGTTAACTATTTTTTGTACTCCATGATATACATGGAAAGTCTTTTAAGACAAAGTATCTGCCAGGTGGCTTCTGAAAGGCACACTCCCATTTGCCTTATTTCTATTAATAACCCACAGGAAATACGTGTTTCCTTTACTCCATCAAGTTCTGGGAATGTAGACCAATTCTAATGTAGGCTCTCCTTTCTCTACCATCAGAGAAGCAAGATAAGCATCACCATTCTCATGTGGGATGAGTGAATCAAGCAGTAGTTGTCACTGTCCCTCACTTTAGGAGACACATACTAACCTCTCCAGTTAATCTTAATGAAGCTCTTTCCTAAGATTCTATAGCTTTAATTCTTTAATTCTCTTAAAACAACACCTTTTGTTTTTTTAATGTTCTTGCAATACCTACAGAAGTTTCCTAATATGTTCAAACAAAATGTGAGGTAAATTGACTCTATTAATTTTATACTTGGACTTTTAGGCCTTTAGCTAAAATAGAAAGGTTCTCTTTTGGTATATTTTTCATATATATCTCAGCACCTTGGAATCCTTAGAAGCTATTTGTTAAAGAAGACTTTTTAAGGCATTTTTTACCTATTATATTCACCCATTTTAAGTGTGTAATTCCATTGTTTTTTTAGTAACTTTACCAAATGGTTCACTGCGACCACAGGTCAGTTTTACAACATGCCCCCAACAGAAATCCCTCGTGCACATTTATAGTTAATTTCTGTTTCTTTGCCAACTAATTTACATTCGATCTATAAATTTGTTTTCTGGATATTTTGTATAAACAGAATTATGCAATATGTGTTCTTGTGTCTCGCTTCTGTTTATTGTGATTTATCCACAACACAGCATGCATCAATAGTTTGCTTCTCTTTATTGTTCAGTAGTATTCTACTTTATAGATATATACTATATTTTACCTATCTGTTCACCAGTTGATGGACATTTGCATTGTTTACAGGTTTTTGCCATAATGAGTCATGGTACTACGAAATTCCTGTGCAAGTCTTCTGTAGATATAAGTTTTCATTTCTCTTGTTACATACATGGAGTGGAATGCCTGGGTCTCATGGTATTTTTAAGTTTAACCTTTTGAGAACCTGCCAAACTGTTTTCAATATAGCTGCTTCATTTTCAGTTTTACCAGAAATGTGAAGGTTCCCGTTGCTTCATATCTTTTCCAAGACTTGTTATTGTCTATTTTTTTAATTATGGTCAGAAATGTGAAGTACTATTTTCTTGTGGTTTTGATTTACATCTACCTATTGTCTAATGATGTTAAATATTTGTTTCATGTGATTATTAGAAATTTGTATATATTCTTTCATAAAATGTCTGTTTATATTTTTTCCCATTTTTAATTGGGTTGTTTGCCTTCTCACTGAGTTGTAATGGTGTGTGTGTGTATGTGTGCATTCTGGATCCAAGTCTTTTACGAAATATGTGCTTTGCAAATATATTCTCCAAGTCCATTGCTTATCCTGAGTAGTTATTTTTAACTTTTCTGATACTCAAATCTTCAATCCTGCCACCCACCTCATTTTCCCATCATGTTTATAAAAATTAATTTCCATTTTCCAAAGAATGTACATGCCATCAAACTAATAACACTTATTGTGATGCTTCTGCAATGACATACATAATTGCATCTTCACCAACGATTTCCAAGTTCCTCCAGTTACAAAGTGTCAATCTTTCTCCTAAGTTTAGTTTATTATTTATGCTCTGAATCTTATTTCCTCTTGCTGTCTCTGGTACATAACTCTTTCAGTCACCCCTTGTATCTTGTTTCTTATAGTTTTCTGACTCAACTAGCTTCTTCCCATTAGAATTAATATGTGCTCAATTCTCTCTTATGTTTATTTTTTATGCAACTAAACTAAATGTCCTCAGTTCCACATCTTTCTACAACTAAAGCTGTCTGTATTTTCTTTCATAATATAAGTCCTTTCATGACTTTTTTTACACCCCCATCTCTGGTTACTCATCTTTCATTCTCTTTTCAACCTAATGCTGCTAGTTTAACCATAACGCAGAAATGTCTCTCAACACAGTCACTAAGAAACCCTCTTTGTTAATAAAATGATACATAAATTTCTGTTTTCATTCGATTTAACCTTTCTCAATATGTGATAACATTGACTTCTCTCACTTTCCATGATACTACATACTTCCTCTTTCCTCTCTGCACCTTCTCCTTCTTTTATGTGAACTTCTTTCCAGGGTTATTCCATAAAAATGGTACCCTTTAAAATATTGCCTTATTTCTTTAACACCTGACACACTACTCGTTTAGAAGTTTCAATTGTATATATTCTGAAGTCTGTCAAATCTATACTTGCAGTATAAATCTCTTTACTGAGCTCTGATACACTTTATGTTCAAGTACCATATATATACTTGGATGCTATTTAATCACCACAGATTTATCATTTGTCCAAAACAAAGCTCATCATCTTCACTCAGAAAAGTCCTCCATTTAATGCCTACACTGTATCAATGGAGAATACCACCATTCATAAACTGCCTTCAATAGAAACTTGAACATCAGAGCTTTCCAAACTTAATCACTCCAATACATATGTGTAAAACTGTGAACAGGCATTTCACTACAGAAGAATGTACATTGCCAATGTGCATATGAAAATAAATCCAACAGTGGCAATCAAAATGCTAGTTAACATGATAATAAGATGCTACTTTTTATTGTTTGGCAATATTTAAAAATAAGTGTACTATTGGTGCTGAGAAATGGATATCTTCATATAATGTCAGTGGTAGTACAAATGGTAACTCTCTCTAGAGGACAATTCTGCAAAGTGTCTATTCTTACATCTAATTTTTTTCATCCATGCCATCTGTATTTGTACCTGAATTTGAAATTTCAGTGTTAACAAAATATTTTAATTATAACCCTAGACATCAAAAAAAGTTAACTTAGACTAAGTATGCTCTAGGTTAATAGTAATATGTGGTTAGTATTTACTGAAGATAGCTTAAAATGTTCAGGTGCTTAATTCAATATATAAAAATCCAACATAATTATTAATACTCTTCTTATATTGGATATTTGAGTTATAACATTGTCCAACATGAACATACTATATTATATTCTAAGAAAAATGTATTAGTCCAAATGCCAGTAAGAACCAGTTGGTACACTCAAATGGAATATAACAAGAGAGTTAAAGTGATATTTACAAAAGCATGGACATGGTGAAGGAAAACCGGCAAGAAATGGTGAAGCCTTCAGGCTGGTCCCAACAGGGTGAGGAGTAATAGCTCTATCTTCAGGGTGTCAAGAGGATGGAGAGATTACACAACCTTAAGAGAGTGCTCTCAGTACGTGTCAATTATTTAGATATTTTCATGTTATTATTTGTTACAGAAAGCCCTAATAAGCAAATAATTGTGTTTTTTAAAATCATACAGATATTAGATATTATTCAGATCCAGAAATCTCTTTAGTAGCTACTTCTGTATGTTAAGCAGTCTCAATTTAGCTGTGACAAGAAAACACATCTTAATGCCAGATAAATTAACATGAAATATTTAATCCAGTATACTCTTACATCTATTTTAAGGATAGCTATAATGTATTACCATCAAACTGCTTATAGTCACCTTTTTGAATTAAGTTTTGTATCTTGTTATTGACATATTTAATTGTATTATCTTTTTCTGGGTGCTAAGATTGAAATACTTTACTAGACAATGGAGATGATAAGGTTCCTAGAAATACTGGCTAAATAGTGTATATATTGCTGAATAGCATATCAAATTTAGAGATATTTAGCACAGTTATACATTTGACATAAAATAATTTATATTGAATTTAAATCTCAAAAGTTTCTCATCCATCAGAAACTGTAAAAGAAAACAAAAAGAGAAGCAAAATCATGTTTGTGAAGAAAATTAGTTCAACCTTCAGTGGAATTTTGCTGAAATAATTGAAGTACATATTGTAGACGGATTCAGTTAAAAACACAAACCACTGTTTTTAAAGAACTGAAAGTGTACAGAAAATATATAATTATGGTGCTGTATGAAACCAATTCCAATAACTTTCTAAGAAATGATGCAATGCCAATGGGGAATATTTAATATTCTTCCTTTCGTTTTCACTTCTCCACCTCCCCCTGATATTTATCTAGTCTTTTTTCCACTATTCACGGGCACCAAATTAATGTTCAAAAAAAATTATATTATGCCTTATCTGGTCTCAAAATTGTGAATAAAATCCAGTTGCTCAGGGGATCAAACCAACCAGCTTCAGTTGATTGCTACAGATTATCTTCCCACCCTCTTCAAAATCAATTATCCAATTCAGCCATATTGGTCTAGTATATGCATATAAAATTTACTTATGCTTTCTTTTCCTTGGTAATCTAATGAGGGAGGTGCCCGGCAGTAGGTGTAGGGAAGTATTGGTGTATTACATGGTTAGACAGCTTTAATATAGTTGGATTGTACTATAATTTACCATGATTTTTCCCTTTTATTCAGTTGAATTGATATATATAGCTCCAAAGGCTGAGTGCTATTAAAATATTACACAAATTAACCAATACAAAATCATTATTGGTAATGTCAATGCCCACCAGCCGAAGACACCAGGAACACAGTTGATAATCATTTCACCGAAAGAGACTCCAGTCCTTGAGGAAAATGAGAAGCTCAAGAGGGGTCTGTTACAGGAGTTTGGCTTGTATTAAGCCCTTTCAGGGAGGATTTGGCATATTGCTCTTGCTTTCTTTGCTCATGTGACATTTACCTCATGACAGATATACTTGACATTACCTCATGACAAATAGTATATATTGTATTTTCTTGTTTCTTCAATAAAGCCTAATTTAGTATACCATATTAAGCAATCAACAGATATTTTCTGATTTCAATACTTATTTTTGATTTCAGCAATTTATTATTTTATTTTGAAAGGAGGCATGTTTCAGGCTACGGGAGGTAAAATTTAAGCCACTATGTGAAAATCGTATTGTAGTTATGTTCACAGAAAAAAGATAAAGATTTTTACTTATAAATATTTAGTTTAATTGATGCAGCCACTATCATAAAAATACTGCAGTAGAAAAATTTAAAAGTTAAAAGTACTATTTTATTAATATTATTTAAAATATATTTCCTAGTCATAGACTTTAGGAAAGTATTTATAGAATAATATATTTTATTAAAATACAAATCATCAAGAAAGTTTACAAAATTTACATGCTAATTATGTCAGTTAGAATTGCTTTTAGTAGTTGGAAGTAACAGAAAATTGTAATACTGTGGCTTAAACAATTGTAGGTTTATGCATCTAGACAATGAGGGTTTCACAGGCAGGTAGGCCAGGGTGGGCATGGCAGTCTAGTGTTGTCGTACATGTCCTCGGTTCCTTCTCTCATCCTGCCCTTCCGTCTGGGTGTGCAGTTTTTGCAAGATTGCTGCTTTATCTCTAGTCTCTGTGTCTATGTTTCAGGAAAGAGGGGGATGAAAGGCCCCAAACCACCTCTGCATTAAATTTTGATGAAAAAAATAATAACTCTCCCAAGTACTTCTGCTTGTATCTCATTGGCCAAAATTATGAAACCGGTTCACCCCTAACTGCCAGGCAATTTTAAATGCTAAATACTTTATCTTTCCTAGCTCTATAATAGAGGAGGTCAAGAGAAGGAGTAGGTCATAATTGGTTTTTAGGAACCATTCCATAGTGGCCACAACACTTAAAATACACACACACAAACACACACACACACACACATGGTGTAGCTACATATATCTTAGCTTATAAATGCTGAAATTGGTCTCGATAATTTCTATTTTAATAAAACACATCATAGTTATGAATGTCTTCTTGACATATGTATATATTTACATGATATTAAGGTATATAAATTATATATGAGTATATAGACATCTATATGAGCAAATAAAAATCCATTATGTCTTCAAATAAATTATTTAAAAATTAAAGGATGTATCTTTAAAAATTAATGATTACATCATTTTATATCGATGTAGAGAAATAAAAATGCAACTATCATATTCTAAGCAATGTTTCATGAGTCAGTATGTGTAAATTTAGGAGATACTATTTTAAAACAAAGTAATACACACACATAAATGAATAAGTTTTAAAGTTACATTTAAATTAAAAACCCGAGAGAATAATTACAATATTGGATTTCCAAAAGAAATTAAATGTAGTTCTGTTTACCTTGTTCTGAAGTGTATCTCCCTAGGCTCCATTTTTGTTACATTTTGATAACTCATTATAGAAGTAGAAGAGATTAATCTGGATTCTTTATTGGCAAAAATGGAAGATATGTGTTTTTGATTATCTATTATTTACTATGCCAGTAGCCAAACCTTCTCTGACCCCAGCTTATACTTTATGAGCATAACCCCTGTCTAAAATGGCCCACGAGTAATTTACCTGTTGTGAGCTGATGATAATGCCTCAAATTTATTAACCCTTTCTGTTTTCTGCTTAGTTCTTATATAATTTATATCTCTGAATGGATTTAAAGAGATGAATTTTTCTGTAAGGAAAATGAAGTTTCAGTTTCTTCCAGTCTCCAAAACCATCCACATAGAAGTCAATTGCTACCTATATTTTGACTGGTATAGAGCTGAGGTCTTGTAAAAATTAGGATGTTTTAATTTAATCTAGCTTTATTGGCTTCACATTTATTGTGGATTCTTCTAATATTCTGTCCTTAGGTTGTCTGTCTCACTTGAATTTTATTGATGTTAGATTTTTTTTTTCCTTTTCTTTAGTTTCATAAAAGGTTTTCCTTTTGTTCTGTTTTAAATTAGGGATTAAGAGAGGCTGGATTGAATACAAAAGCCCTAAGTAATACATAAAAATAAAGCGATGTCAGTTAGCTAGTTTTGGAAAAAATGAATTAAAGTCAGTGCGAAAGAAAACAGGAAAATAAAGATAAGTTAAATTTATTAAAACCAAATTCTGAAACTATAATGACTGGTAATCAAATGTATGTATATTAAACATGGAAATGGACCTACGGCATTCAAAATGGGAAACAGAGTATGGAGTAAGAGTATTCAGTCTTCCTTTAGGTAGCAGTCAGATTTGGTACGGGTATTTTAAAGTAATTCCCAGTGAATTGGTTTCGCAGATGTTCTTATTAAGAGGTCCAATCTTTGGATTTACTAACCTTCTTTGACCTGGAAGAGACTGAATATTGATTTTGCACTCACCATGAAAGATACACCAAACAGGCTTTTCTTTTGACTTAATTACTTCAATACCTTAAAAATGAGAAGACAATGAGAGAAAGAAGAGTGAAAGAGGGAGGGGGAGAGAGAGAGTGAGACAGAGGAAAATGTTACTAAACGGCCACTTATTTATTCTCTTTACAATAGGTAAAGAAGTTGAAATAATGAATTTTTTTTTGTTAATTCCTGGATTTCCTTATGTTCTTTTTAATAGACTTTCTTTGAAAATAAATTTTAACATATTAATTTCTCTGAAAGCATTGAAAACTTATTCAAATATTAATTGGCAAATACTTCTCAAGTTGGCACTGCTAAGAAGTGTCTGTACAGAGACAAATTTTAGGGAAAGTGTAGTAGTACACAAAGGAAAGTTGCAATCAATAATGTAAGACTTTATGTGTGGATTTAAAAGGCTTTAGAATGTCTTTGTCTTGCAATAAGTGGTACATACAATGCACACACACATACATATATGCACATTGATTAGAATATAGACTATGATGTGTTTCAAATTGGCAAACTTTCTAAACTTAGGCCACTAGATAAGACAAGATGAAATAAAATATTCCTCCTTCTGCAAAGCTTCAAAAGAAAAGGAACTGATGAAGTGAAATAAAAACAGCAGATGAGACTCCTTTTCCATCTTTAGTTAGGCACTTTGGGTACTCTTTCCATGTCAGTCTTGGCAGTGATAGAGCATGCTAATAAGGAAAAAAATTAAGACAACACCAATTATTTTGAGGGCATGCAGTTAGGTACACTGCAACTAACCTGAAGCTTTGGGGATTCCAGATGGGACAAGTAATCAGATTACTTGTGGGTGTTTTAATGGTACCCAGAGGGTATCATAAAATCACTCACCATATGTTTAATATCCATACAGCTCTCTTTCTTTGAACTGCTACTTTAATCTTCCTTTTTATTTACTTTTTATTGCTATACACTTAAATTGTTGTCTTTTCTTATCTACAGATAAACTTACAGGCAATATGTGAACACTCACGCACCGTCTCTTTTCTCTCATTTTATTGTATGTCTTACTTATTTCTTTGATATTTTAGTTGTCTACGCGATAATGTGGCCATCTTTCAAGCTTTATGACCAAAGGTTTCCATTCCCATGTCTCTTTGCTAGGTTTTATGATTAGGAATATGAAGGACAGAAACAAAATTATATTGGGTTAGGAAAAAAATAGAAGGTACAGAAATATAGAGAGTGAATATATATTGTATGCAAATTGGTCAGAAAACTTTAAGTGGTTTTAGTCATATTTATGGTCTGAAGTAATGTTTCCGTGATTTATAATTGCTTGGTTGTTGGTAAGACTATTTTAATGGTGTTGCAATTTTTTTTTCTGATAAATTGAGAATTTGTTTTCAAATCAAATTCCAGGAAGGAAAAGGCCATCATCCCTAAAAAGATCCTGTTAAAAGTTTAGCAGGCAGCAATGTGATAATTACGATGGAGAGAACCCGAGTATTACAGATAGACAATAAAAGCTAGAACATTCTACACTCACTTTTGTCAGTATCTGAGGCAGACACCTACATTATTGTAGAGGCAGACATCGTTAATTGTCTCCCAATATTCATTCTTTCCTCTGTTCCCTGACAATCCCTGAGTTTTAGTTTTGTGTGGCTACCCAGCAAAAGGCTACATTCTCAGACACCTCTGCAGCTCTGTATGGCCATGAGAGTAAGTTTGAAAGAAGGTAATGTGGACATAAGTATAAGGTGAAAAGTGAGTCACGTTCTTAGATGAGGACGTTTGTCTTTGACTTTTCATTCCTGCATTGTCACTTCCTGGGAAATAATGGACAATATTAACAAAGGAAGTCACACACAGAGGATGATAGATATGTCCCACTAGTCCTAGCCACCTCATTTCTGGATTATTCTGTGTGAATAAAATATTTCTCTGTTAATCTAAGCAAATTAATTTAAGCTTCTGTATTTTACAAATTTCTGTTGTAGTTTAGCTTGTACCCTAACTTACACATATGCCTTCTATGAAATCAGTTGTTACTGATGTGTTTCTTAAATGAAAAAGTAAGTAAATACACATTAAGACCTTCCCTATAGTTATTAGTAAGGGGCCTAAGTGGTTAAACAGGATTCAGAGTTAATGCTATTCATTCCTGTTGGTCTGTAACATCTTAAAGTCATTACCTAGTCACTGAAGGACCGCATATTTTTAGCTTTTAGTTTTTTTACCAACAACTTTATGAGAAAGTTAAGAAATGTATCTATGATTTGGCTAAAACATGTTCAGATGTGCTTATATAAGGTCAATATGATTAAGAGTTTCCATTTACGCCCATGTTTTAAGAACATTTTGTGCTTCTCAGAATTTACAAGGTACTTACTATTGTTAAATTTTTTTAAAAAAATCGTTATGGTATCCTTGGCCTAGCAATGGAGTCTTTTAGTCAAATCTGTTAACTCCAGTTTTGGAGTCAATTACACACATCATAGTATCACAGGTTTAGATTGCCATTATTCTCTTATCTCTGCTAATTTGATAAGCATAGATATATATTAATACATATATACATATACATTTTAAATGGCTTTTTTCTATATTTACTTAGAATTTTGAAAAGTTGAATATTTAGAAAAGTTTATTAGTTATTTTTATTTATTCTGTTGAAGTACACTATTCTTCAATCTATTTATATTTATATATATATATATAAGTTAGGATACATCAATTATGCTCTAATAACAAACCTACAGTTTTGGTGGCTTAAATTCACAAGGGTTTATTTCCTGTCAAGGATTAACTGCATTAGGTTTTTTTTTTGTAATATCCTTACTGCAGGGTTCAGACTGGTAGAGTAGCATTCTAGAACATCATCAGTTATCAAGGCAAAATGAAATAAGTTTTGAAGGGATTTACTCTGCAACTAAATGCTCCAGTTTCAAAGCTATACTAGTCTTTTCTTCTCCACAACCCAACCACTTCCAAGAAAGTCAGAAGTGCAATCCTACCCATATCAGGAAGAGTAATAAGTGTTTGGTGAATAGCGCTAATATCCACACGATTGGTGCCATTTTTCAATAAATTTTCTTTTTAAGAAAATATGAGGTATTAAAATGTAAGAAATCTTAAGGAGTCGATACAGTCTTATTAGAATATGTCTATAGATTCTACCTAGAATGTCAAATAAAATGAGACACAGCATCTGTGGGGATAGAGAGAACACAGATATTAAGGAAACTTTTTTTTCTAAAAAGTCTTAAGATAGTATGTCTTACTAATAAAAAGGGGGAAAGTTTAGGTTTTGATTAGGTCTATATTAAGTGTACATGTTACTATGGGTATAATACTATAAACATAGGTTAGAAATTAAATAATGTAATAAAATAGTTTACACTAGAATTATAAAGTTATTTGTGTTTTTGGTGTATTTCTTCTTTGATTTTGTCATAGCTTGCAAGAAAACCTGTCAGCCTTTCTCATTTTGAATTTTGTGGGATTCTGGAACTAGATATCCATTGTAAAAATGCAAATAATAAATTTAGTTACTAAAATAAAGAAAGGGGACTTAATTTTCTCCTAAAGTACAAACAGAAGAAACAAAGAGGAATATAAATCAATGTCTATAAAATAGTTGACTTAAGAGTCAACAATTCCTAAGCTGATTCTTAAGATGTATAAGTTAGAAATACTCATATTAATCTAGAAGTAAACACTGGCTTTGAGCACCTACCAAAGGAAAGGTATTAAAATATGAATGCATTTATCCATATACAAATTTATAATATTGGAATCTGTATTAATGTGTCATGATGTGCTTGCACTTTAGAATATTTAAGTAAGTATCAAACATTCTTTTTTTCTTCTAAGATATTAGAGAAACAACAAAATTAAAAGTTTCTGAAAAGTGTTCTTTAGCGTAACAAATTTAGATATCATTTTAGACAATGTAAGTTTTTTAATATTTATCATTTATAAAAAATTTGCCTGAGGAAGAATAATTTGTGATTTTACCTATTTAAAATTTTGTACAAACTTTAATAATTAATCTGTACTCTATTCTGTAACCCATCCTACCTACAGATTGAATTTGTGAGAAGATTGGTTGCATGCATAGACTATGGCTATAGGATGGAGTCTTTCCTTTGAAGTAAAATGAATTCTTTACTTGTTACATATTATCTTGGCCCCACTGATATTGCCCTGTTTCTATTTGTATAGAGAAAAATAAGAAGGACAAGTAATTGCATTCCTTTTTTCCACAACACATTGACTAAAAAGCAGGGGACCAATAAATGTGAGTGCTGTCTATCTTAGGGCTTTCCTAAAAGAAAGGAACTTCTAGTAATCATCTCTCTTGCTGAGCCAGCTTGACAGATCATGAGAATTAAGAGTCAAGATAAATCATAGGAATTAAGAGTCAAGACAGGTGCTGAGAATTAGGAGTCTAAAAGTCAAGCTTGCATCACAAAATGGAAACAAGTCTAATTTTTCTGTACTCCATTTTCCATTTTGTGAGTTTCAGTTGCTTAAAAACTTCAAATGACATCCCTTTGCTTTGAGAACAATGCAATATTCTTAACATCAAATGTGAAGTAGTAAATTATCTAACTTCTGATCATGTCTGTGGGCCCACATCAATATTCTGATTCTGCGTGCCTCCAAAATTTCCTTCCCCTTGCTGTGGCTCCCCATCCTGCAACCTCCATCCACCCCAAACACATTTTGCCTGTCAAACACCTATTTATCCTATATAGTATTGTTTTTAACACCATTCTCTCTCAGAAGACTTCTCTGAACCCCCAGGCCAAGTTAGATGCCCTATTACAGCGACACAGCGTTCCGTACCATGGATTACCCAACACTGTCAGCAGTGAAGTTCAAAGTCTGAACCAAGCAGCAAAATAGGAGACAGTATGAACTATTGTGCCATTAATTAAATTGTCCGTTATTGCCTTTATACTCTGGAAATAAACCAAACAAACCACTAGATTGCATAGTATTCTATCTTAGCTCAGTAATCCTTTTACTTTTTTCCTGTCCTTCTATTTCTAGGAAACTCTAGGATGTGTTCAGCCTAACGAAAGGAATAGCCAGTCTCCTCATTTAAAACCCAAACAAATAAGACATCCTCTTGAAACATATAATTTCCTTCTTTTCCTAGGCTCAGCATTTTAAATTATTAAATGAGAGAATAAACAGCTAAGTTTAGAGTTTTTACATTTATCCAACCTTACCATGTCTGGAGTTAAATAAGAAAAATGAGTAGACAAAATGTTTCAGTGTGAATGATTATGAGGGCTTACTAAAATAATTCTTCCTGAACAAGTAGTGTCTAGTCAAGGGACAGATTTCCGTACCCAGTCACAGGAAGCAAATTCCTGCTTTCGCATGCTAGAAACTTGGAAATATTGAGAAATACTTGCAGGGAATGTTACTATATCAACTAACGGAAATAATTAATGAAAAATGGGAACATTAGCCCAAGCTCCTTACCCACCTATATCCTACCTAGCCTTCCCACCTATTTTATTATATAAAAAATTAAAGTGGAAAACTATCTTGATGGATATTGGACACATAATTATTATATCTCTTATTTTCTTTAGCAGAAATAATTGTATTTATGACTATGTATTCATGTCTAGGTTCTCCACCAGAATGCAAGTTTCACGAAAAGAGGTTCTGTATGTTGTTGACGTGATCCTGCACCATTCCTATGCCAGATACTGGTGATGTAAGTACTCAACAAATAATCTGTGATTGAATGAATGAGATCCAGAAGAAACTGTGTGCACAGAGTAAGTGAAAAGCATGTTTACAATACTGTAATGCTGCAAGCTATTTTTCCCAATGTCTTCATTTGTGATGACATTCATTTTCTTCTATTAAAGACATTTTAATACAAGGAAATTCTTCTTTTTGAAAATATTTCCCATTTGACATTTCTTTTGCAAGCATGAATTACACCTCAAAAGAATTATGAAATCACCAATGGTAAAAACTATGCCTTCCTAAACTTTATTTTTCTATTTCTTAACTCCAGTCTAGTATAAATTATTCCCTTTAATAAATATTTGCTAAATATTTGTTTAAAGTTCGTAAAGATAGTTAAATAAAAGCAGATTGAGAGAATGTGTTGATTTTGGATATGGATTAATTGAGAAATATTTTTTTCTGTTTACGTAATATTACTATGCAATTATCAAGAATAAAAAAGGATATTGTGTTTTATTTCAGTATTTTAGTACTGTAAGTCTATAAAGTAATTTACACCTCCCACTGTTTCATAATTACTTGCAATTTTCTAAATGTATTACTTATGCACTTTAAATAACAGTAATTTCAATGGAGAAAGAATTTGCCTGTCTAAAATGTATTTTCCCAATATAGAATTAAAATGTGGTTTTGGCATAAGGAATATATGGGGTTTGGTGATAAATAGCAACTATACAGAGTGCAAATGTATTTAAGGTGGCTCCTAAGATACAAGTTCCACACACTGGCTCTTTCAGAACAATACATTATAACTTTCTGAAGAAACAAATAATACAGGACTTTGATTCGCCATTGGACTGAAAGATGCGCTTGTAATGCTTCGCAGCAAAGAACTTTGGTTTGAAATGGAAAGCTAATTGATAAAGCAGGTTAGGGATAATTTCTGAGACAATTTTATGTGCTTTGATTAGCAGATTAGAAACTTTGGTTAAAAGAAAATATCTAATAGGAACAGAGATGTAAATTCAGAAGGAAATAATTCCCAGCATTGCATTAATTTTTTCTTCAACAATATACCTGCATGACAAAAATCCCATTCGATTTATTTCTCTTATTAAATAACACAATTACTTTTAGTATGTGCCTTTGCAAGTACAATGTGGTTATTACAACCTGATAATATAATTTAAAAGCATGACACTTCTTGCCACAAGTCATGTTAACTAATGATGTTACACACTTCACTGCTATGTAAAAATGGACTTATACAAAGAAAAATTGCGGGCTTGCCTATAAGAGAACATTTGAGTCAGAACGCCCCGCTGCAGCTGCTGTGGCCGGCAGGGGAGGGATCCAGAGTCCCCCCCTGAGGCACGCATCCGACTCTCTGGGCTCCACGACAAATTTTCTGAATCACCTCTGTTTTCCGCCGGTGTCCAGGGTCCCATGCTGTTTCTCTGTAGGTCCACGAAACTGGTCCTGTGGAAGTGGAGTTCACTCTCGTGCAGAAGACTGTTTCTCCTCTGACTCTGAGAGCAGAGAGCCAGGAGGCCACCCCTAATCCGCCATTTTTGAGCATAGCTCAGTATTTCTTTTTTTATCTGATGGTATAGATACATACTTGAAAAAATAAGCTATATTGAGATTTCATTTTAAATATAAAATAATGGGAAATAATTTTAGGATGCACTGAAATTATCTTATTAGAAATATTATAAAATAATTTATACATGAATAGTCTTTAATTTTAAATTTCTTAGAAAAGTTGACAGCAGTTATTCTATTATGAACCTTAAAAAAAAGATAAGCTTATTTAAAATCTCTTAAGGACTTAAAAATGTTTCAATTTATCTGAGTTAGTTTTAATTTGGAGAGTCCTCCATAATTATTCAAACACTAGAAACAGATTTTGAAATGGGCAGATAAAGAACTTGCTTATGTGCATCTGGAGGGCTTTTTTTTTTCATGAGCAAGATAGGAGGTTAATTTGGTTCCTTGATTAGAAAACCTGTTTTAGGTTTCATCCATATGTAGGCCAGCTGACTTTGCTACATAAACTGAACAGAGACTACTCCTGTGACATTGATTAACAGGATATTTTTGAGATTGGACTCCCAAGGTCAGCATTCTGTTAATCCTCACAACGATTTGAGGGAGTACTATTGTTTACCCACGAAGAGAGTATAAGAGACTATGATGTGACGCACTCTGAATTAGGAGTAGAGTAGGTCTGCACTGGAGCTCATGCCTTATCACTGTGTATACCGCCTCCCCACGTTTTAGGACGTGGTCCGGTGCATATGTTTCTTCATCAGTATATTAGGAGTAACATCGTTATGGCTCAATTATGTTTCCTCCTGCCCCAAAGATGTGTGAAAGTTCTAACTCCTAGTGCCTTATAATGTGACCTTCTATGGAAACAGAGTCTTTACAGATGTAATCAATTTAAAATGAGGTCATTAGAGTGATCCCTAACTCAATATTCCTGGTATCCTTATAAAAAGAGGAAATTTGGACACAGTGGCAGACATGCAGAGAAGGAAGAGGGTATAAAATGCAGGGAGAATTTTATGTGAAGATAGAGGCAGAGATGAGAGTTCTGCTGCCACAAACTAAGGAACACTAAGGATCTATGCCCACCACTAGAAGCTAGGAAGAGGCAAGGAAGGATTCTCCTCCACAGACTTCAGAAGGAGCATGGCCCTGCTGACACCTTGATTTCAGATTTCTAGCCTCCAGGACCAGGGAGACAATACATTTCTGTTAGTTTAAGCCTCCCGGCTTTTGCTACTTTGTTATGGCAGCACTGGGAAACTAATACAAAAACCAAAGCAAAATTTCAGTTACACTAAATATTTGCAGACTGTTGTACAATAACTTTACTCATCTTTCTACTTCACTTGCTGTATTTTGCAAGTGAATGAACACAAGAATTTTATCGAATTTTCCTTCAACTCATTCAGGTTCTATCACAAGTTTTTTCTCTGTTGTCATTGTCTTCTGTGAATGAATGGATTCTCCAGCCAATTCTGAGAAACATTCATTTTTTTTTCCTCTATTATTTCAGATGTTTCTGAGCCTTAAAGAGCATGTTGCTTATCTCTTCCTAGAAATTGAACTCTCACTTGACTCCTTCATGTTAGTTTTTTTTTAATAATTTATTATGCAATCATTGCACATCCTGCTTCCAGTTACTTACATAGTTTTATACCCTATCTTATGTTTGTAAGGCTTAAGTTAAAAGGATTTAATAGTATAAGTGTTGAATTCACAGAACAAAGGAGATATAGTTACCTTGCTTTATTTATAATCTGGAGGAGCATGCACACCCAACATGTATATGTTTTTGTTTCCATATGAGTATATATGCACCAAATGTTTATCCTTCTAATGATTTTTTTCTCAATTATTGATAATGTTAATTTGAGTTCTCTAAGCACACAGAACTAGGCAAAGTATCACAGAAGTATATTGAGTGCCAGAAGTCTGCTTGGCACTGTGCATTTGCTGTGGAAAATTCACATACACATATTTCAAAGTTAAGTCTGTTAAGTTTCTTCCATTAGTACATTAATAAGTCAGTTGACATAAAGATTTAATGCACTTTTAGAAATGAACTATTTTTGTTCCCTTACCAACAAGGTACTTTTTTGCCAAAATTTAATCAGATAAGTAGCACAATAGCTTACTTTACTATTTGTTGTGATCAACAACCTAACAAGTAAATTTATCAGATTTATGATTTACACAATAAGGTTAACTGGCTGTTTCTTTGATATACATATATCTAATATTAAATTTTTTATTTTATTTTAAGTAATAAATAAATCCTTCATCTTATTTTAAAAAGTTCTGCTATAATATTTTATTTGTTTTATTTTTTTTTATTTCAAAGTTTCAGAATATTATGGGGGTTAGAACTACCATTTGATTCTGCTACAATATTTTCTACAAACCATATCACTTGTATTTTAAGTTCTCATAATTCCTAAATATCCTAACTGGCAGTGGCTAAAGAAATTGCTAAAGATAAGTCACTTCTACAGCTTTTTCAGTGAAGGCCATTTAAAAAGAAAATATATCATCATAGCAAAAATGTTCTATTATGTTCTGTCAAAGCCAGTTCATGTAATTTTCATTTTTAACAACAGAGAAAACACTTACATGTGAATTTTTTATCCACTAATAAACATAATTTGGTACTTGTGCTGTACATCGCTCTAATTGCAACCTTATCTTTTATGCTAAAGACAGCCTCAAACTATGGGTAAGAGGAGGAATTTTTTTCTTTCATGAAAGGGCTTAATTATCTAGTCTCACAATTGTCTTTGTTGCTTAGTATTTGCCTTCCTTTCAAAACACAATACTCCAATTTATCAAGTAATCATTCTACCTGCTCTTTTATCTCTAATTTCACGTATTCATCCAAAAGCTTTAAAAATAATTATTTTATAATGCATCTACGTTTGTCGTACTTTCAAGTAGGATGGTTTATTTCTAAATGCTTTCAGTCCTAACCTCCACCGTTAGCAAGTATGCAACTTCCAAAACACATGAAAATGTAAAACACATGAAAGCTTTTATAAAATAAACATATGGAAATCCTTAGATCAGAGGATGAGGAATGAAATCTATACCCTTTATCTGACAGTTACTGCTTTGAATTGGACCACCTAATTCCAGATTTGTATATATGCATTAGGCAGTCTATGAACATCAAACTATTTTTTTCTTTTTAGAGTGAGTCAGATAAAGGAGAGGTAATATATAATAGTTTATCATTTAAAACCATTACAAATAAATTAGACCTAGAACAGAATTCTAGATTAGTGACATTGGGAAAGCCAACAAATCTCACTGAGACTCAGTTTTTCCCTAACAGGTTATATTGCACCCAAGCTTGTATTCATGACATTCTTTCTCATCAATGTTGTCAGAGTGGTTTTCCAAAATGCACGTATCTTGCTTAAGCCATTCAAATAGTTCTCACAGCTTTCAGGACAATATTTGAAAATTATCTGGCTCCTACCTAACTATCCAGCCTTATCTTTTGTCATTTCCTAGTACCTACTCTATGGGCTTTAGTCATAAAATCCTTGAATGTGCCAAGTTCTCTGACATGACTCATGTCAGTGAACCAACTGACGGTATGCCTAGAGCACCCTTTGCAGATGCTTTTATATCCACGCAGTCCTTATTTGCCCCTTACGTCACAGCTACAGTGACCGTTTTTCCTGGGAATTCTTTCTAGATCACCCCATTCTCGGTCTGACAAACTCCTCCTTTCTGCTGACATATAACTCTTCATCGTACTGTTTTTCATACTGTTATAATGAATCATCTTTTCCAAGAAATAACTACCTTCTTTTAAAAACCATATTTCTTAATCTCTCCCTATTCACAGTGCCTGATACGTAAGTGGCCGATCAAGTTTTGGTAAATGAGTGATTGGATGGATACACAGTTCTGAAGTTACAAAATAAGATTTTGTAAGCAACTGGATGTAAAAAATGTAAGAAAGATGCATAGAAAAGTCTTTCCGTTTGAGTGCATTCTGGAGTGTAGCAGGCCAGGAATCTAGTCAGATGACATAGTCTATTTGAGTCATGTTCAATTTAAAGACCTGTGGCAGGTCCAGGTAAAGACATTCAGATAAAGAACTTGGAAATCTATGGCTTTGGCTCAAAGAGGAGGTCAGGTACAGATACATGGATGTGGGAATCAAAGGTCTATAGTTATTTGATATTTGAGGAATAATGGAGAACATCTGGGTGGAAGATAGAATGACTATAAGTCATAGGAAATACAGATATTAATATAAAAATAAAGGATATTCAGCAAAGACATTTGAGAAGAAATAGTATTATTTTATGTGATTATTAAATTATCTATTTCTTCGCCAAACTGAAAGAGGGTCCTCCAGTGTGTGGACTGTTATATACAAAGTAAAATACGAGTAAATATTTGTGGAACAAATAAATTGCCAGAGAGGTTGGAAGAGAATCAGGAGATTATATTGATGTAGAAATCAATTTTTATATGCACAGAGAGTTTCTTTCCATGAGTGATATTAATTGATGGCGTTGATTAGGTGGTGCACACAATCCATTCGTAACATAAAATTTGCAATGAATAAACTGATTCCTTTGTCTTTTTGGCATTATCCAATGAATATAAGTGGTTTTTGCTCCTGCCTACTGGTGAGTAAATATAATGCTAATTCTTGACTTTCTATTTTTTTTGGCTCCAAATTTTATTAGATTATTTTAACTTATTATTCGTAGGAAGTTATCATCCTCTTCTTTTCTTTGTTTGTATTCTGCCTTAGTCATTGTTGATTTGGATAAAGAATATTTATTGTTTTTAAGCTGCGTTTTGCTAACAACTAAACATCAACATTTGCTTATTATTATAAATGGTCGCAGAGAAACTCTTGAAGTAATACTTGTCACTATCCCAACAAGTGTCTTTGTATTTGTTTAAAAAAAAAAATAGTATTACTCTGTCTTTCAAAACAGGCATATTTTTACCCTTTATATACATTTTAAGATTCTATGAACTTAGTTACCTAGTAGAAATTTGTCTAACGTGTCCTTTACAGGTAGGTTAATTGGGTATTAATTCACAAGGATATTTGAGCTCATTTAAAAAAATTAGCACTAAATAAGTATGACAATATAAGTCAGTTTATTTTAACCTACAGAAATATTTTGGTAAGTAACTGGAAATTTATTCATGTATGCTGTGCTTGATGAATTGATTTATTTTACTAAGAGCTGACAATTTTATCTAAAATATAGTCTTCTTAGTATTTAGGTATTCAGTTTCCTATATAGAGATTCATTACTCTATATAAATCTTGATTTTTTTTTCATGTGGAGATACTTTGCCTTTTTCATCAGAGTGAGGGAAGAATTGAAGGACAGACAAGATCTACTTTCAAGAATTGTAGTGAAGAATACTTTAATTAATTAATAATATTTGGTATTTACTGACTTTTACCACAGGGTGCTGTCTCAGGGTCCCCTGTGCTTTTGGACTGCTTTTCTAAGATTTTGTAAGTCACCTTCTGGGGACTGAGAGCAGCTGGGGCCAGCAGTAGTATCTGGGCAGAGCTGCCTATGCCCATTGCTCAGTGGCCAAAAATGTCTTCCTTGAACTTTTAGGTCTTGCTGGCTCTGGCAGTGCCGTTGCCATAGTATGTACTGAATTCCCACTGTGAATCTCGTGGGCCATGGTTGCTGTTCTTTCCTTTTTGGGAGCTTTGCAATCACTGACTCCCTGTGTGGGGTTGACCAGATGTACTAAGGTGCTCAAACGCTTCCATGTGGTTCTGGTTCCAGGAAGACAACGTGATGACCACACTGATCCTGCTGGACAGCATGATATTTCTTTCACTAATAGCATGAGAATGAATGACCAGAATGGTGCTGAAACACTGGCTCTGAGTGACTATTGCACATAAAACACAAATCACACTCAGGACCTAATTTTGTGCTTCTGCTCTGTTTGGGTCATGTGTCAGTTGTACCTGTGGGTGCCCTGAACTTAATGCCACCTCTTTCTACAACATTTGAAGTCAGTAGGTGTGGGGACAAGTATTGTTTATCCTGTGAGCACCCCTAACATGGGTACCCAGTACAGTCACACCCACCCCCTCTGCAAGTCTTTTGCCTCATGTCAGGCAGTCCTTCAGGATTGCTGCACTTATCTCCTTTTGGGGATTTAAAGACATTTCAACCCAATGAGCATTTTCAATCAGTCTCTTCTCTTGACTCTGACCAATGTGGAGGGGGCATACTCTTCCTGGCCAATCTTACACTATGCTGAACTAACAACTCTTCTTGTTCCATTCATGGGCTCCTTGCCTCTACTCCCTTGTAATGGCAGTGTATAGATGGCAGGGGGCTAGGTAAATATAAGCGCTAGGAGAACAGAGCTTCTTTTTCCGGTTTAATTCAGTCTTGTTTTTTTAATACCTCGAAAAGTGCCTTTCATGTAGTGGTAACTTATTAAATGTTTGTTGAATAAACGAGGTAATGAGTGTTACTCAACTTGTCTTCAGTTCATGTTAATTCAGCTTCATGAAATATTTTCTTCTGTTCCATTCTTCATTTTTTAATCTAGATGTTCTCCTTCAATGGGCTCATCTATTTGCATGTATACAACTAATTACACTTAAGGTCTGTAAGATGATAACTCTGAAATGTGTTTTCAACACAAAGCTTTTTCTAATCCACAGGCAGTATATAGTAGATACATCCACACAGATATCCCAGAATACTCCCAGAATCCTCATCCCAATACCTCCAAAAGTTAATTCATTATCTTCCTATCCATAATTTCCGATTTTCCTGTATTTCATTTCTCAGATATCTACTTACCAAAGTTTTTTGCCTACAAATAAAGAAGTAACAATGTAGCATAGTTTACTAATAAACTACAAGTAGGATAAAGAAATATACTTATAAAGACTCCAATATGATGAAAATACTCTTCTGAATACTATGAGGAAAGAAGTGGACTTGGCAGGTAGATCCTTTTCCTTTTACACTCTGCCTTAAAATTTGAGCTGGGAACACAAAAAAGATAAGAAAAGGTAAGATTTAAGGTGAAATTTCCAATGGAAGGAAAACCAATTAATTCAGGGCTACTTAGCACACATTTCATTGTGTAATATAATTTGCTCTTTTCTCCTTTCATCTGAGAATTATATTTTTACAGCCAGGAACAATTTAAAATATAAAATTGAACTTGATTTAATTCAATTAAACAAATAGTTATCTTCCTGTTATTGTCCAGGTACTTTCCCATTGCATATGAATAATATAGTAATCAAGAAAGACATGTCCCTTATACTCATAGAAAAAGCTATTATTAGAGATGATTTAGCACTGCTATTTTTGTGAGTTCAAACAGTGTAATCAAGATCCTTCTCTCTCCCTCTTTTATCCATGCTTTCCTTTTTTACGAGTAAGCATGAACCAATCAATGTGGCCTGGGCAGAGAGTGCTCTGACTGGCCAGGCTCAGACCATTTGCTCATGCCTGTAACCTGGAGTTGGCATCAATTCCACACAAATCACATGGACAGAGCATAAGCAATGGATAATTAAAAACAACAGCAACAACAACAAAAAACCCAGAGCATCTGTTAGCTGGAGTAGTAACTCTGTTTTGGTAAAAGCACAATATATTAGCTATTTTTGACCATTTGTGTGGATGCCCAAAACCTTTCTTCCTATACACACTATTTAAAATATGTTCTCTCCTCACATAATGCAACTATCTCTATACAATAGAACACTCACTCATTCTGTTCCTGAGGAAGACAACACATGGTCTTGCCCAGGTCTACATCCAGGATGATTAGCATTCCTTTTATTGAGGTCCAGATGGAGCTCATCACAGTCCAGTAATCTATGCAGAAATGATAAATTTTACAAACTTTCACACATTCAAAGCACAGTGGTGCAGAAGAACAACAATAAAAGTTGTCATTTGGAGTAGGGTACAGGAAGAAAGAACCACAGCCATCTATCTTTCTGGGCAAGGATAGCACAGATTCCTGTCCTGGAAGAAGAGATAGTTCTGAAGCAGGCAGTTCAGTTTGGCTGACTAAGACTCTGTTCTCTCTAGGAGTCCTTTGATCTACTGTTTACATGTGAAAAAAAAAATGGATTTGGGAGATTTTCCTTCAGGAGCTGCATCATTTTATTAAATCCTTCCAATTTATTTGGGAGACTAGAAACTTTCAATGATGATGAATCAAGCCTGTGACAGATTTGGCTTTTGTCTTGCAATCTAAGTTCTCAATTATTGTTAGGTTGAATCTAAGGACTAGTGGTTTGAATAATGGGAATTCCCTTTCCATCAGAAGGTCTAATCTATGATGGCAAGGATTTTTGTTTGTTTTATTCACTGTTGTAGCACTAGAACCAGTAATATTGCAGCAGTTCAATAAACATGCATTGAACGAATTAATTCTCCCTTTGTCTTGCTCTCCCCCAACTTCTATTATTTTTGCCCACTAAATACCTATTGCATGTGCTTGTTTCTCCCCATCTCCTTCTGCTGCTACCCTGCCCCAATTCACTGTCACCTACTATCAAAAGTACTGGGTCTGTCTACTAAATGGTCCCTGTTCTTCAATCCTTGTTTCACTCCATTCCGTTTTACACTCAACTGCAAAGTTGTATTTTTAAAATGTGGATCAGATCATGTTAATTCTGTCTTTAAGTGTTTCCCCATCACTTTGAAGATAAAGTTTAACATCCGCACTGAAGTCTGCATCACTGCCCCCCCCTCTTAATTCCACTGACCTCTCTTTCTCCATTGTTTTCTGAACTTATTCCAGTTGACTAAATAGTATAAAACATTTCAAGTTTATTCCTTTCATGTGTTATTCATTCTGTCTAAAAGATCTCTCTTGACCTACTTCCTTTGCTCTGCCCTTTATCTGAAATATTTCTGGTTGTTCTACACATCAGGGAGGATTTGGACAAGTCTCCAGTTAAATTCCCTTGGTAACGAACCCTTAAAACCAATGTAACAACAAACATCCCTCTTATAATTACTTGGAGCCTGTCTGTATAATGGACATCTGTTGTGTTAGCTTTCATGGCAGCACTTCCGGTACTGAATCCTCCTTTCTGATTGGGAATCATTCATTCTGACGTTTTCATTGATGGGTGGTTCATGCCAAGTGTCCTACACCCTGTTACAGGAGAGGGTGTACGATTCAAATCTGACCTTGGAATTCTTCTTTGCCCTCTACTTCATAGCTAAATGGCAGAGACATCCGGGCATCAAGTGAACTAATTTGACCCTTTCTCTCTACGCTGCTTCCCAAGATGATTTTATAAAAAGAGACAATTATTCTTTTTTTTTTTTTTTTTCCAGAGGATTTTGGGTCAGGAACCTGGGAGGGCCAGCATTTCCTGGGCTACCAAAAAATGAATAGTGTGCTCCTAACATAAATTCAAATCTTCAAAATTTTAAGAAAGAAATACTGCTTTAATTTTTTAATTAACTCCTCTTTTTTAGCTTCTATTTGATAAGAATTTTAAAAACAATTAGAGCCCAGCTTTTTTGACTCACCCTCTTGCATTTAAATTCGTAGTGCATAAAGTAGTGTTGAACAAATAATAATCACTTAGTATATATTTTTAAATTAAAAAAGGAGAACAAATTAAAGAACAGCTCGAGATTTTTTCCTTTTTAATAGTTTCTTATAGGCAGAGCAAGAAAACTCATTTCAGAAATTATTTTTCCACTGAGACCTCATGAGTATATTTTAGTTAAGATCATAGGAAACACATTCACCATAGGGAAAGATTAAGGTTTTTGAGATATGAAAAGTATCCATTTGTAGTCTTTTAATCACTATCTTTATTTTCTAGGATAGAATATATTAATGATAGATTTTGTAAAATGAATTTGAGAAGCTAGGTGGTTTTAGAGTCATCATTAATTTCATTGATTCTCATTTATCACAGTAAGCCTGTTATATCCCATTTTCCATATTCTGTTATAAAAGTCAATTCACTTAATCAGTTTTGCTACTGTTTAAAAATTTAGTTCTATTGTAGATATCTTCATTATTTATTTAAATATTATGTTACATAGTATCTTTTGAATGTATAGTACACAGGTCAAAAAGATAGTAATGTGCCTGGAAATTTATTTCTAAAATTTCCTTTCAGATACTCAACAAAATATCCATACAGGAAAAAAAAAAATCCTAAAATTCTATAACAGCTCTACAAAATACAAATGGCAAATGTTTATCAGAATCAAGGATATTTTTAAACCAACTAAATAATTAATCTGAACATATTTTTAAAAAATCATGGATGTTTTTCATATGCTCCATTTCTTAAAAAAAAGAAAATTCACACAGATAATCTTATTCACTAGTAAACTTGAAATGCTGTCAGATGTCGATATTGAGCATTGCGCAAGAAACAGGGACACATATCCTCAACATCAATATATTTTATTGATTTTTCCATCAATATAATATAGCTCAAACTATATACATTAATAGTACTGAGTGTGTTGGCTTTTGGGAAACGATTATTTGAAGAAAGATTGGAAGCAGCAGCAATTAGTCACGTACAACATATGAGTGTAATTCAGAAATGCTATTTCTGGAGTTTCCAACCCTTCAACTTAATACTTCTGTTCTTGATATATGATGGTGCACAGACTGCCAAACTGAAGAAATTTGTGATGAAGAAAAGGGTATTCTCAAAATCTTGACAAAAATGCATGGTTTAGGCTGCCATGCCCTGCATTAAGTAATTAGAAAAATAATCCTAATAAATACATTTTGCATAGTATATAAAAGACAAAAGGTCAAAGTAAACATTCCATGAGAAAAGAATATAAAATTGTCATCAAATTCATTAACCCTTAGATAAGGAAAGCCATGCTATTGGTGAAACTGAAACACCCTATTTAATATGGAGACTATAGTGGCCAAGGCAGGATGAATGTTAATCATTTAAGCAGGATGAGTATAATCACCTTATTTCTACTTGAGCACACCTTTTTTAAAGCCTACTTTCATAGCCTCAATTTCCTGTACTTAATCATTAATTTCATTCTATCTTGAATATCCTGCATGGGTCTTGGGCACAGAAAGTACTCAAGAAATATAGAAACAAATAATGGAAAGGAAGGAGGAAGAAGGGAGAGAGAGGTAAGGGGGGAAAGTAGGGACAATATATTTTTAAATATATTCCTTTCCTTTACATCTGGGCTACGTAACACAATATTAATTGAAGCAGTATAAAAATGAGACAAAAATAACACATAAACATAAATGAGAGTTCAAAACCTCTTCAAGTAGATATAATTATACTATTTTTCTCTCTTAAATGAAACCTATTCAGTATACTTTGTTAATCATTACAGGTTATACTTTTGAGATCTGGTACTTATTACAGCTGAAGATCACGTGAAAAATATTTTCATATTAATTTGCAATATATGTTTCTTTTTTATGCTGTGACATGCCATGGCATTGAAGTGGTTCTAGCTTTTTAAAAATTTAAGAAAACTGAGTTGTCATTTGGCTGTCAATATAATACATATTTCAACAACACATTGGGAGATTCTTTCTCTGTGAATTATCCCTAGAGATTAAAAATAAAAATACGGTGGCATAGAAAAGCTGCCAAAGCACATTATATGACTGTTCCTGGCTCCTACTCTATTTTTTCCCCTATCCAAATGAAGCATCTTTCTGCCAAAAACATGCAGGTGTGGAAGCAGATCTTTCAGTCTGTGAACTCTTGGGTTTACATCTGAAGGCTGTATCTTATTTTAGAATATGTATTGATGGTTTATAAAAAAACAGAAGTAGGATGTTCTTATGAAAATGAATAAGAAGGGTAGCAGATGTCACCCTTTTTGCATTATAGAAAATGTCATTGGGATATATCTGGAAAAAGCTACTCAGTTGTGCTCCAATATTTGTGATGAAATATTGGGTGCAGTGATCCAGATACACATGTTGAATGTTGAGAAATAGATCTTAAATACCATCTGTAAAACCTGCACAATGTTACACTAGTTCATAGTGATGTTTGGAAAAAAAATAATCAGTGTTTACAAGTGACTTGTGTTTTATGTTTTACCAAGTATAGTTAATGTGATGTTATGGTATTTTTGATGAATAGCCTAAAAACATTTTATTCCAGTGTAAAGAAGGTATGATTACAATAGATCCTGGCAGAGGGAATGAGAAAATATTCCAATCGGAATCTCAAGATCATGTTGGGCTTAGCTAGAAATGTGTTCTTATTGTTGGAAAAAGATAGCAATTAAATTGTTCAATAGCAAACATTCAGATTCACTAAATTTTATCATATTTGATTTTCAATGAATTGCTTTGTATACAATATGTCTATTCATATATTAAAGTCAGTATTCTGGTTTTGAGTGAGGACTGTGGGCCAACTATTATGGGAAGCGACATGTGGGATTCAAAAAGGTCCATGGTATGAAATGGTCTCTTTTTTAGTCTTTAGTTTAAAAATATTATACAGGTTCAAAATAAAGAGAAAAAATTAATCTTTATTTCTCTACTGTTTACTGAACTGATGTCATGTTTCTTATCTTGACATTGAAGTCCCCACACTTTTTGTTCCCAATTTACATTTTCATCTTAGTCGTCTACCCATCCTTACTTGAGCATACAGAATTCTTTTCATCCTTGTGATCTCCTTCACATTTTTAATAGCATGGAGGTTAGGTCAGGTACACATTTATTAACAGTACAAAGAAATAAAAGATTAATGTATGTATATATTACCACAGAGGCACTATAAGAGCAGATAAGAGTGAAAAATTACTCTTGACTGAGGTGATCAGAAAGTAGACTTAGTTGGAAGTAACATTTGAAGTGATGCTTAAAGGAAGATTTTATTTTGATAAAGATGTCAGTAAAATAGTATTTCAGACAGGAAAAAGGATGAGTAAATATGGAAAAGTGAAAACCATGTTACATGTTGAAGTAAGTATCTGGGTTATTTTTTAAGGGGATAGAGTGGGAGATTACATCAAAAATGCAAAATCAAGATACTGGAAGGGGTGATTCAGATGCCAGGATAAGTAGGTTGTCCCAGAAAGTGACAGGGAGGAAAAAAATTGTAACTGTGTTTTCATGTAAAGGGAGATATCTCAGTAAACTAAAGCTATATTGGTAAAATTTGTCAACAGTATTTGTAAATATAGCCATGTTTTTGTACAGTATTTGTGGAAACAGTTCATCTAAAAGCCAATGAATATGTTTATTAGTTACATTTTAACAATGGTCAGTTGTCCAACTAAACTATTATTGTCTTTTATTGAAATAGAATGCAAAAAAAGTTCATTGCAAGTGTAAACACAATAAAAATGTTTTTCTTAAAAGTGAACGTGGTAAATTAGATAAACATTTCGAAATGGCACCATTATAAGAAGAATTATGTCATCAAGAAGAACAGAATTGAAAGATAGAAAAATAGAGTTCTTGTCAAATTTCTGCCATTATAGAGCTAATTTGTCTTAATTATTTTTAATTATGTCATCTATAAAATGTTGATTCAGGCTTTTTTGACTATACATATTTAAGTAATTCAGGATACTTTCAGATACAAAATACATTTTTTTCCTCAGTCAAAATCAATATTGAAGTATAATGCTGCCCAAAATTCTGTTATTTAAGGATATATATCTCTCAATGATATTTCAAATTTCATTAAAATGAAGCCACATTAACAATTTTTAATCATATCTGACCCTCTATCTTAAAGACACGAGTTTACACAATTCATTTTATTTCCTTTCAATAAAATTATGTCCAAACTAACAAGTATTGATAGTTTATAAAGCTCCAGTATAACCTCCTATACATTTACTTGGATACTTTGAGATATTATTTTGAGTTATAATATTTATTAAGATAATTTATTAATGTAACATTATTCTTATTCCTGAATATGTGATATACTTTTCTTCCCTATATGAAGAAGCTGTTCTCATCTGGCTCTCTAATCTACGGAGTCGGGTTTTTGTTTTTTTTTTGTAGTGGCATGGTGTTCTGGTACTGAAATGGAGAAAGCATAAAGTCATAAAGTACTGGGTAAGAGCTACTTAAACAGGTGTCTGTTTGGGGAATTCTATCAATTAGGGTCCCAAATGAAAAAAGATGACTAGTTAGAATAATTTAAGAATGGTTTATTACCAGGGTTTATTGTAAACATGTGGGTGGGATGCAGAGAGATCTCAAGGGACAGTGAAAAAAAACAGGTCTACATTAGTGTGTCTCAAATTCTCAGTCCTGTTGTTTTGACTTTCAACATGTACAATTTTCTTGCCCTTCATATTTCAAACCAAATGCAAAAACACTCTGCCTTACACAGAGTCTGCATTGATTCTGCCCTCAATAAAAGGATATTTGAATTGAACCAGATTAATAAGACATATAAATCAAGAAGGCTTGATTAAAAACTAACTCATTGGAAACTTTGGTTAACATATGTAAGATTTTTTCAATAGCTAAAAAGATTAAAAACCATTATTGCTTTATCCTGGTAAGACACAGAGCAAAATACTGCCTTAGAGAATGTCTAAAGTGTGTTTGCACATTTGGCAGTTGAAAGATCTATTAAAATATATAATCAGTTATTGATATTTTCATATATGTATGTGTGTGTCAGGACTATATATGTATATGTATCCATTTTTGGAGGGACAGTAAAATTCCAGACATAATATCCCAGGATTACTCCTAATTGTGCTTCTGCATAGGAAAACTATTACTTACAAATACAATACATGGAGCTCTGGATTTAGAGCTCTGTAAAAAATTTCGCTGATTGTCTAGTGACAAGAAGAAAAATATGTCCATTATTAAAATTTTATATTATCTATCTTGCTATAATACTTCTTTTTGTTTTCAAATGGAATGTCTTCCAAATTTACCTTATCTCTCATCAGACTTTTACTGCTATTTTGTCTATTTGGTGGAGTAGAGATCTCACTACCCTGGTTATTTGGTGTTCAAAGTCATTTAATATCTTTCCAACTACTTAATCTACTTCAGTGACTCAACAGCTTCTAATCAGATCGATTTGACTTTATCTTGAGAAATATAACTGGCATACCATTGATAATTTATCAAGTAACATTTAGCAATTATGATCTATTAACTTTCAGTTAGTTAGTATTGGATAAATACATGCCTAATGCACATATTTACATTTATTTTATCATATGAAACTGAATTATTTTTATTTTTAAGTGGATTTTTGTGAAACTTGATAATTTGATACATATCCATGCTAAATTAAAGCTTAATGCAATGGGAAATTAAATACGGTATTAGATAAATTCTTTCAATTTGAAGAAATTTGGCATAATGTTATTTATGTATCTCTTATGAATGCCTTTGCCAATTTTCTAGGGCAGTTCATATATCTCAGGCATTGAAAGGAAACTGAAAAGTACTCTAGTCCAACTCTGGTGAAAAAAGTTTTCAAGTGTAGCCAAGCATATGCACTTGATCGATACAACAAGCATTTGGTTCCTAATTCCTTTGATACTTTATTTAAATTATGTTTAGAAAGTGCTCTTTGGCAATGGAGTCAATGTTAGGATACAAAGCAGAATAGGGTATGCCAAAAGGAAAACATCAAAAATGAAAGAGTAGATCTTTTTCTCACTGTTTTCAATTTCCTCTTCCTGGTTAAGATTTCTTTTTTTATGAAGTCTTCTCATTTTTACAACTCGTCTTCTTCCAGTTCATGTTGCTGGGTGTCCTTGTGTTTTCTAGTTCCTCTCAATTTTTAAATCCTTTTCTTAAGAAAAGATCTCATATCAGCCATTAATTCTTTTTCTTACAAAAGAATTTGTCCCAATTAGAGGATCTACAGGCACAAGAAAAGATTGTTGGAGAAGCAGCAAGATCTTCCCACAGTCTTTAAAATCACGGTGTGTAGATAGGTGCTTGCTGCATTAATGAGGAAAAAGTGGCCTTGCTCTTGATTTGTGAAAAGCTCTAAGGACAAGATCAGCATACACACAGCCATTATCTCTACTTCCCCAGATGTGGATATAGCAGTGGAGGCTTTTGAAAGAGGCAATTTCAATATCAGCTATTGAGGTATTACTTCTGACCACAGTAAGTGCAATGAAAATGTAACACTTTAAAAAGAGTGTTGACACATTTATTACCTATATGAGAAATGATTGATCATTTGGGATGTTGAAGAAGGGCACTTGGGAAGGAGAGCAAGTGTGAAATATTAAAGTACTTGGAAACTACAGCAGGTTAAGATAGAAATTGGTATTTATTCCACAACAGCAGGTGGTTGACAGAGGGTGGTCAGACAGAAGTGCAAACTAAAGAGTCAAAATGTGTGAAATGAATAACTGATTGACAAGAGGATTGGAGGACTGCTGTAGCAAGAGATGGAAAGCCAGAGACAGTCAAGGTGAGGGAATAACGCAAGGAGGAATCAATACTCACATGTATACTCACAAGGCTGAGAAATGTTCTGCTATTTCAGCTCACTTTTACCCAATTCCACAATCTCAGGAGTGTTAGACTCCTTCCCACTATCTCCAGTGTTTTAACTGCTCTAAAACCAAAAATGCTTAAGATAATGATGGCCTACATGAGTATCATTCCAACAGCAGCATCTTGCAGGACTGATGAAATTCATTATGTGGTGAAGTCTGAAAGTCATTTGTGGGTGTTTCAGCGGGTGGGGTGGAAGCCGTAATAAGTTCTGGACTCCTCAATGAAGGAGGTCATCTAAATTATATTCTTCTGCTACTGAAATATTCCTCACTGGATTATTGTTATAGCTGTGCATTTATGATCACAACTGAACATTACTAAGGGTGGGAGTTATAGCCTTTAAGACATCTGAGTAAAAAACTGGGTAAATTTTATAATTTAAATAATAGTGAGAAAAGTATACTGTAGCTAGATTAATGCTTTACACATATTTGACCTTTGGTAGATAATTCAGTGAATTCTTTTGAATTGTATTGGAGATAGAATAAAGTGTATACATACACACACAAGTTCCCAGAAAGGGAATTTTTAAAATAATCCTGTACCTTTCTCACTAGAAATATAGAATTTAGGCTTCTATGAAAAATCTAGAGATGATACAGTAAAATACTTCCCTATTCCTCCTTATAATTCTATTCCCCTCTTAGATTTAATAGGAAAAACAGAGGCCATGAGAGATAAATGATACCTTAAGTGTCTTATAGCTATTTAGAGTCAGAGACTTGGTCTGTTCCTTCCATGCTATTTTCATTTTCCATTTTTATCATACTACCTCAGTCACTATGTTAGGAAAAATGGTTGAATTTGGTTATTATTGATACTATATTTTCCCAAATGGTCTGAAAATTGAAACAGTAGTTATTTTTTCCCTTTTGAAAACAAAATCATATGTATTCTAGTTGTTTTAATTTGAGACATGTTCTTTAATGTAAGAGATAATAGTATTAATTATACTTTTAAAAGGTGCTTGTCAGAGTTCACATAACAGGAAACATTGCTAAATCTATTTGGAAGCATTTGGTGACATGTATGGTTTAAGTTTGTGGCTTTGTAACTCAAGGTTACCTTTTTCTTGGGGTGAAGAGGGTAAGACAGGAGAGAGGAATTGTAAGAGGTAAGTTTAATGGTGTTTCACAAGAGATGCAATAATGCTATGCAAAGGCTAAATCCATTTCCAGAATGCACTGCAATTAAGAAGTGACTCTTTTTGCCAAAGGGGTTATGAACGCTTTTCCAGAGCCAGAGTTTATAGAAGAGGGCTGTGACCCAGAGAATATGACTTCAGTAGACACATAGCGTAGAAAGTGCTGCAGTGGCAATGACAGAGACTGTTTTTGTTTGTTTGTTGTTTGTTATTTAGTACAATGCAATGGGTCTTAGAGTCAGCAAGTAAAGATCAGGAACAATCTGTGGGCAACAACAAAGGCCAGGAAACAAGTAAATGGCCCAGAGTCTGGTTGGACGGAAACATAATGGGGCACGCAGAAGTGGAAACCGGCTGGGACAGGGCTGATACCATAATCACTAGATGAATCTGTTTCTAAAATCCCCAGTGAGATTTAAGATGTTGCCATTTTGTCAGTTAATTATTTTCAATGTGTTTTGTTGGTTTAGCTGCTTTAGAGTATATTTAATAATTCTAAAACCTCTTGAGGAATTTCAGGTAATCAAACTTTTTTTTTTCTTATTGACAAAGGTTAACAGTTAACGTCAGTTTCTTGATAAAAGGAAACTGGAAGCAAATTAAGGTTCACTAAAAATCACTTTTTACTTGTGGTGTTTATCTCTGTGTGGCATATGTCTGTATGAAACCCATGGGGGTAGGCCCTTGTCTTTTGTTGCACCTAGCACAAGACTTGGCCTCTGAGATACTTTTGACATAATGAATTAATGAATGATGAATGAATTTCTTGGGCCAGGGAGAGTTTTTCTTAATTAAATCTTTAGTTAGGAAACTTTTCAAATGTATTGTTAAATATACACAATTTATCTGGTGAATTTTATTATTAAATTTAGCAAAAACAATACAGGGTTTCCAACTAAATCTAAATTTCAGATAAAAAGTATACTTTTAGTATAAATATGTACCAAATGTTGCATAGGACATACTTATACTAAAAAATGTTGTTTATCTGAAATTCAAATTTAACTGGATATCTTGTATTTTATCTGGCAATCTAAGCCTGCCTGTTATTAGATTAAGAATTTTGTGTAGTATTACACAAAATCAGATAATTAGAATCCTTTATGGAATGCTGCCTTTAAAACACCTGAGTCTGAGTTTGTTATATGTGTCAATCCATCATTGAGACACTGAAATACTTCTGTACACACTTCTATTCTAGACTTTGGAAGTTCTTTTACATTATTACAGATCCTTACTTTTCCCACTCATTTATTTTCTGGTGCTTAATATGCTATTAATTCTCATTTCATTTTATAAGAGACTCATTCTTTGTTGGAACAAGAAAGGATCCAAGGGATTACAAGGTTCAATATGTTTATTTTTGAAATGAATATATTCAGTTGCAAGGAATTAGAGATAGTAAGTTAAAGGTCTAGTTAGAGAAAAAGGAATTTTTATACAAGATCAAAGGACATTCCAACTTGTGAATAAGTCTGCTCCCCCCCATAAAAAAAAGAAAGAAAGAAAAGAAAGAAAACAACTAAATTGGGGATAGGGGTTTAATTAGTTCACTAAGATGCTTAGCAAATATATGGATAAAACAAAAAGACCAGAAGTTTATTGAGCTTACATTATGTTCCAGAATATGTTTTTCCTCATTTAAGCTTCTCAAAAATTCTTTGAAGTAATTACTATCCCTATTCTATAAGTTTCTCAAGAGGTTGACAAAGTATCATTTGGGATATTTGAGAAATGATCCCCAAAATATATCATGAAATCGGATCTGTCTCTGCTTCAAAATTGTCTTTTCTTCTCAGAATTTCGCATTCTAACACATCATCAGCTAAGACAGTATCAAGTTGTCTGAAGGTGTACTCTGGCCTAAGATTACAGGTATTTGTCTGAATAGTTTTAGATGAAGAAAATACATATAATTTGGCAGAGAAAACACCAGGAGGAATTGTTGCCTAGAGTAGACCTCATGTACTAAGGACAGAAGAACAAAGACTTTTCCCAGTGTCTATATGTTGCCAGAGCCACTAGTCATTTTTGAACCAGCTTCCTACAACTTTACAACTTAATTACCTTTTCATGAGTCCAAAGGATTGCTCTGTATGTTACTTCTTCTAACTCACTATTTGTTCTTTCCAGTGATGTTTTTTGGCTTTATAAAGAATAAATCAGATCCTGTCATTTTCCAGCTGAAAATCTTTTAAGATTTTTCAAGTTTTAGTGAGAAAGTCACTTCTTGAGAGTCAACCCTAACCAATCCCCCCAGGCTAGCCTTGAAGCCTCCACAATTACTTTCAACCTTACTGACATTTTTGACAATTGCAGTGCTTGTCAAATTAGTCTGCAACCCACAAAGAGAAACTTTGTTGTTCTTATCATTGTTTTTAGCATCTTGCACATCCTCATGGACAGTAAGTGCTCAAGTTAGTCTGTTGAATGAATATTACAAGTGTGGCAGTTGAATAAATGTTTATGCATAAATGCAGACATGCCTTTCTTAATTTTTTAAAAAATTATTTATTTTTATGTCTGTTTTCTATGTGTTTCAACTAATGGAAGATAGTATTATGTAGACTCTGTTTTTAATTCCAGGCTAGGATTTAGTATTTTTTTCCTATTCTTTTTACAAAAGTAGCTTTATTCTTGATATACATTCTCTAATTTTCCTCTTGGAGTTGTTATACATATCTGAGTGGAAAAGAACTTTAATTAATTAGGTATCCTAGGGATTAAAGCCTCATATAAAAGTCATTTTACATGTCCAGGTGTTCTCTTTGACTAGCTATTTTACTACCCAGCAAAATCATCTTGGGTAATTTCATTACGTATTCACGAGTCATCAATTTGGGATATGTTTTATATGCTTTTGTGATTCAGAAATAATCTTAGGATGGGGGTATTTTTTAATGATAAAATGAAACATTAGGATTTTAATAGGGGTTGCACTGATTCTAGAGATTGCTTTGGGTAATATTAACATCTTAACCATATTAAGTCTTCCAATATCCATGAACATGAGCTTTGTTTCCATTTATTTAGATCTTCTTTAATTTCTTTCATCAAAGTTTTATAGTTTTCGTTGTACAAGTCATAGACCTCCTTAGTTACTTACTAAATACTTTTTGATGTTATTATAAGTAGAATTGTTTCATAATTGTCTTTTCGGGTTGTTCATTGTTAGTCTATAGAAATGCAACTGAATTTTTTGTATTGACTTTTTTTTTTATATCCCCCGCCCTTACTACCCTTCCCAGCCTCTGGTAACCAACATTCTACTCTCCAGAATATAAATTGTTTTTAATATTTAGCTCCCACATGAATGAGAACATACAAGATATCTTTTTGTGCTTGAGCTATTTCACTTAACATAGTGTTCTATGGTTCCTTCCATGTCATTGCAAATGCCAGGATTTCATTCTTTTTATGGCTATTTAATATTCCATTGTGTATATGTACCACAATTTCTTTATGTATTCATCCATTGGTGGACCTTTAGGTTGATTCCAAATCTTGGCTATTGTGAATAGTGCTGCAATAAACATAGGAGTGTTCAATATACTGAATTCTCTTTTTTTGGATATGTATCTACCAGTGGGATTGCTGGGTCATATGGTAGTTCTATTTTTAGTTTATTGAAGAACTGCCATACTGTTGTTCATAGTGGTCGCACAATCTAAAATTCTTGCTTACAGCGTATGAGAGTTTCCCTTTCTCCACATCCTGGCCAGCGTTTGTTATTGCCGGTCTATTTGATTAAAACCATTTTAACTGGGGTGAGATGATATCTCATTGTAGTTTTAATTTGTGTTTCTCTGATGACTGATGATGTTAAGCGTTTTTTTTTTTCTAGTTCTGAAATCTTTTTTTTTAGATGAACTTTATTTTTTATTTTTTTACATATCATGTCTTTACTCCATTTTAAGTGTACAATTCAATGATTATTAGTAAATTGACCAAGTTGTACAGGTATTCACATAACACAATTTTAGGGGATTTCCTTCCCCTTTTTGAGACCCCTAATTCCCTTCCCCAACTACATTTCAAGCATTCCCCTCCCCTCCACTATGCTCACCCGATCCCTCAGATGTGGGTCTACCCTCCACCCCCTGAATCTCTAGTGAACATCACCACCATTTGCGGACCGTGGTGTTAATCAGTCAGTACCAGTTTGATGGCGAGTATATGTGGGGCCCATTCTTGGGGTCTTGTGTCACCTCACTTCGAATAATGGGTTCAAGCTTAATCCAGGATAATATAAGCAGTGCTAGCTCACTGT